>WWET01004691.1:52340-63814 GCA_011038615.1 Limnodynastes dumerilii | reverse complement strand
ACAGTGACTTGAACCAGATACAAGGCAGACTTCACTTGAATGCAATAGGCAGAACTGTATGGCAACAGTGACTTGAACCAGATACAAGGCAGACTTGACTTGAATGCAATAGGCAGGAAAATTGTATAGCAACAGTAACTTGAACCAGATACAAGGCAGACTTGACTTGAATGCAATAGGCAAACAGTTCAGGGTTACCAGATTGCAGGTGCAGAGATCCAGGTACTGCTGGGACCAGTGGTGCTACAATGCAAGGCAGGCAGGTCAGGATTACCAGATTTCAGGAGCAGAGATCCAGGCACTGCTGGGACCAGAGGTGCCATGAGGTAAGGCAGGTCAGGGTTACCAGATTGCAGGAGCACCAGACAGAATCAGGAGGCAATATAAGGACAGCCAGGCACCTAGAATGAACGAGCCGTTCCTAGAAGACCAAGTTGATCTGGGCACAGCATGGACTGTGCACAGAGTTTAAATAGCCCGCCCAGTGCACAGATTGGCTGGAGGAATCATGTGTGCGCAGAGGAGCACCTGAGTGGCTGCTGGGAATCACCTGACAGGAGGCAAGATGGCGACGCCCATGCACCAGATAGGTAATGATGCAGATGCCTAATCCCAGATCCAAGCACACATGCTTTAATAGAGACTTACACAGGAACCTCTGGAGGGCTGGAGAGTGGCACATAGTGGGGAAACTGCTGCCAGACGGCTAATGGTTAGGTAGGTGCGGCACTTGCCGCCATAGACTGTGACACTAGCATCATTCTGTGTTTATCATCTGTCAGAGTGTGTGCGCAGTGTTTAGAGTTCACTCCAGCAACTCTCAGTTTATCTTGTTCCATTCTGTGTTTGTCATCTGCCAGAGTGTGCGTGTTGTGTTTAGAGTACACCCCAGCAACTCTCAGTATATACAGTTCCATTCTGTGGTTTTCTACTGCCAGAGTGTGTGTGCTGTGTTTAGAGTGTACCTCAGTAGCTCCCTTATCTTCAGCTACATTCCCTGTTCCCCTGCAGGGGGTCTGTCATGCTCAGGGCTTAACACCAGAGACCAACGCCATGTCAGAGTACATCACAGAGAATTTAGCACAGGGTTTCATCTGCGCTTCCATGTCTCCTGTTGGTGCCGGATTTTTCTTTGTGAAAAAGAAAGATGGTGGTCTCAGGCCATGCATAGACTACAGGGGTCTCAATGAGATCACGATCAAGAACTGGTACCCACTTCCTCTCTTTTCGATCATATCAGGGGAGCCAAGGTCTTCTCGAGACTCAATCTCAGAGGAGCATACAACTTGATTATGATAAGAAAAGTAGACGAGTGGAAGATGGCATTCAATACTCGGGATGGCCATTATGAGTACTTGGTTATGCCATTTGGCCTTAGCAGCGCTACTGCAGTCTTCCAGAACTTTATCAACAAGATTTTCCGGGATCTACTAAACCATTCTGTAGTCATCAATTTAGACGATATTTTGATCTTCCCACCAGACCTTAAAACAGAACCCAAGACAAGGAGGTGCTTACTTGTCTCAGGAAGAATCAGCTTTATTGCAAGCTCGAGAAGTGTACCATTCCTAGGGTTTATTCTATCTGGAACCGAAATTCGCATGGACCCAGCTAAAGTCCAGTCAATTCTAGATTGGCCCCAACCTACCTCAGCTAGAGGAATCCAACAATTCATTGGCTTCACCAACTTCTACAGGTGTTTCATCCATGTTTACTCTTCTCTACTCTATCACTGCTTTGACACAGAAAGGGGCCAGTGACTCAGAATGGCCTGATGATAGTACCCTAGCTTTTCAACAGTTGAAGGAAGCTTTCATTACTGCTCTAGTACTTCGCCAACTGGAAGTGTCCTTACCCCTCATCCTGGAAGTTGATGCCTCCTCAAAGCAGTTCTGTCCAAGAAGTTTTCTGATGGTCAAGTCCATTCATGAGTGTTCTTTTTAAGGAAATTTCAACTGGCCGAAAGGAACTATGCCATTGGTGAAAAAGAACTTCTGGCCATGAAGTTGGCACTACACCCAATCACTATATTTATGGAACCACAAAAATCTGCTGTACCTGAAGACAGCTCAATGCTTAAATCCTCGTCAAGCAAGATGATCTCTCTTCTTTTCCCGTTTCAACTTTCAAGTCCACTTCCGTCCAGGATCCAAGAATTATAAAGCCGACGATTTATCTCGCTCTCTCATCTTGGAAGAACCTGAAGAAAGAGAGATCCATCCTATAACTGACCCAGTTAGGATTTCTGGAAACACAATCCACTAAGAACCCTCCTCCAGGTAAAACAGTTTGTTCCAAGTCCTATTCGGAGGACAGTCTTGCAATGGGCTCATGCCTACAAGTTTTCAGGTCATGTCGGTATACGGAAAACTCAAGCATTCATTCAGAGGAGTTATTGGTGGCTAATCCTTTCTCAGGACGTCGCAGCCTTCATTAACACCTGTAACCTGTGCGCCCAACATAAAACTCCACGAAAAGCACCTTTAGGTCCACTACAACCACTTTCCCTGCCCAAGTCACCCTGGACCCATCTCTCGATGGATTTTATCATGGATCTTCCGTCAAGTGGCAAATATAATACCATCTGGGACTAGATTTACTAAGGTCGATTTGAAATCGCTATTGTAAATCGCTCATCATCACCGTAGTCTGGTCATGATTTTGTGCATTAAAATCGATAAATTTACTAAGAGTCGATTTTGATAATCGATTTGGAAACTACAGCGATGTTGCGCGATTTCTTTAATGGCGATTTAAATCGCCCCTGATGATAGCGATTTTAACAAACCTATATTCCCATTTTCTATGGGAAATTTGTTTTTAACATGTAATTCACCGTAGATGCGTTCTAAATCGATGGCGATCATTAAAAATCGCGAGAGTTCATTGTGAGATCTATTTAAAGGCGCTTTACTTCCTGCTTCAGTCTTCAGAGTGAGTTTGGTGTGTGACTGGTTGACAAGTAGCCATTTTGTGAAGCTCTGTGCCATAGAAAGTTCCAGACTTCAGATATTTCCAATATGTAAGTACCATCTCAGTTGTTTTAAAAGCATTACATGTAATTAAAAGTATTATAGTAGGAGTTGTATGAAACTTTTGCTCATGTAATTTGGCCATTTACATTTTTAATAAGTAATAGAATAGAGTGGTGCATTTGTTAACACCTCCGCTTCTGTCTGATGTGTATAGCATCTAATTTTTCCTGAGTTCCTAATGCATGTGGCCTACTTAATGTGTTCATGTGTATAAAAATATAATTAAATGTGTAACTTCATGATTTGTAAGTTTTAGTTTAAGTGGTAGACTACATAAATTCAGTAGTGTTTATTATGAACCTAGAGGTAGATTTTTGTCGCTTCCTGTTGTGTTAAGTGGATATGTTGGGCATATAAACAAATTTGAATTTACCTGCAACTTTACTTTAACATACAAGATAATTTAATTTATAATTTAAAAACACAAATGAAAAAGTAAGGTGCGCTACGGTATCACTCCAATGGGTAAATTTTATTTAACATGCATAAAAATCATCAAATGCAGATGCTATTATAACACAACAGACATATAGAACAGACAAATAGAAAAAGAAAAATATGAAATTGAATATATAATAAAATATGCACACATAGGGCCTGATCCAGACCTACGCACATGATACGCACTTGTGCGTAGCGTATTTATGCCAGCGTACCTATGAAGCACTCCCCTAGCCACTCCCCTTGGTCGTCAGCATTTATGCCGTCTTACGCCGACTAAACCCTACCCTAACTTTTCTGAGTGTAACAGCGGGCGTCCGTAGGCTCCTTGCTTATTTACAACACTTAGCGCACCCATACTGTACGATTTAAATGCCTCACCCTGTCCTTGAAGCGTAATTACAGCTTTCCTATGGCTGGCACGCCTCTTTGTGCGTTGTTACAAAGCCGATATGCTCAAGTCCCATATGCTCTGCATTTTGTTGCGAAACATGTGCCGCGTGCATGCGTAGTAAGTACTAAAGGGCACTTTTACGCTTACGAAAAGCATAAAAACACGGGTGGGCATAGATCAGACCTACTCTGTTCACATGTTTTTGTAAGGTATAATAATGTTAAAATATCAGAGTCCCAACTTTGGGTTATATGTCATGTATTATGATTGACATATAAATTGATCCATCTTGGATGTGTGTTTTAAAGCGTATCTGGGATAGTAGCTGATAGGGGGTGCCGTCTCAGAGTGGCTGTTTTGGAGACTTGGGGACCTCTGCCGGGGGTGAGCTCTCAATTTAAAAATACATGATATATGACCCAAAGTGGGGACTCTGATATTTATAGAGTTAAGACCACCAAACAGAGAAGCCTTGTAAGTGGCTGGTGGCTTATCATGTATGTAACTATTCAAACAGAAGAAATAAATCCAGGGATCTTCCCCAGATAAATAACTTCGGCACATTTCTACAAACAGTAAAACAGATAATATCTGAGTGTTACCAGCAGCACCTACAGGTGTAACCACTCCCCTATAAAGACAAAAACACAAATGAAAAAGTAAGGTGCGCTACGGTATCACTCCAATGGGTAAATTTTATTTAACATGCATAAAAATCATCAAATGCAGATGCTATTATAACACAACGGACATATAGAGCAGACATATAGAAAATATTATATAATAAAATATTTATAAAATAAAGTCTAGCAGGAATTCAATAATTGGGTGGAGGCCCCTTATTATGTTAATCACGTTTGTTGATAGTAGATAACAATATTACTGGCAAAGTATATTTCGAGATGTTGTGAATCCAGTGGCCACTTACATATAAAAACAACACATTCCAATTGGAGTATATCAAAGCAATATTGATGCCTTGAGGTACAAGTCTGTGATTTTACAATACTAAACACCGATCGGGTGATTAATTAACTATCATGGTTCTCTATAAAAACAGAGAGCAGAACGAACACTAAGCACTTTCTGAAGAAACCTGACATGTAGCAGGAGAAACGCGTCAAAGGCTTTTTTTAATCCAAGTACCAGCAGGAGATTGTCTTTATTCACGTTGGAGGTTGATGTGATACATTTTTACAGTCACTCATTCTAAATTGGAAACAAAGTTTGCAGACTAGAAGGAGTACACCTATGCTGAGGGAACAGCTGTGTGTTGAGAAGTGTTTCCCGTCGGTGGGTTAGAGACATAACACCGTACAGCGTGCATGAACCCCAGCAAATCCCTAACAGCAAGAGAGCCCTGTCATCTTCCAATATATTCACAGTCAAAGAGCTCCGTCTGCCTGCCAATATCAGTCTCAATTGTAGAAAGGCGCCGAAGTTATTTATCTGGGGAAGATCCCTGGATTTATTTCTTCTGTTTGAATAATATATAATTTGCTTGGTTGCTATAGGCAACATCTCCACTTTTCAAAACCTGCAGCTTAGTACATGTAGCCCATGCAGTTTATAAAATGTAGGCTAAGATGTCGTGCATAGCAAATATACATTTTTTGTTTCACAATCTGGAATACTGAGTGTTTTTATTGTTGTGACTTGCAGTATGCTAATTTATTTTTTATTTCATCTTGTTTTTCACATGCTCACTTTAGTGTACTCATGTCAAGGCCTGAGAGAGATAGTTCTCCTGATGAGCAGGGAACATCAGGATCACAGGAGGGGACACGGCAGGGACGGACCAAATCTGTCCGAATTAGTATGGCAGAAAACTGCGCTTTAGTGGAGGCTGTGGTACCAGTGTACAATCAAGTTTTAGGGGCAGATGCAGCTCGTACTTCATTTGCCATAAAAAGGCGATTATGGCAAAATATTGTGGATGCGGTGAATGCCGTTAGTGTGTACCGAAGAACAGAAGATAATTGCCGCAAATGCTTTTCAGACATAAAGAGCCTTATGAAAAGCAAGATGTCTGAGGCAGCAAAATCAGTGGCACGTACAGGTGGCGGACCACCAGCTACCATAACCTTCAATACTTATGAGGAGAAACTGCGAACTTGTTGTGGGTGTAAACGTGAATGACACGGATGACACATATGAAGGTATATATTAATCTAATGGTACATAAATATGTGGCAACAATATTGTACTTATAAAATTCCAAAGAAAATAAAAACAAACAAGAATGTAAATTAAAAAATTATAATAATCTTACTTGTTTTCATAAGTTTAACTAAAATTTTATATATGACATAGAGAATCCAAGAGACGTTTTTTTTTATGATTCTAACATAGGACATCTGGTGCCAACAGTCAACCACTAAGGCAAGTTATGTCTGTTCCCGCGCCTCCTCATTCTTCTGCACATGAAAGGACAGCAGAAAGTCCACAATCACAGGCTCCAGAGGATGGTGAGTGAACCATTTCAACATGTGTCTGCAAATTAGCAACAAATCTGACTTCATATCACATTATATATTTTTTTTATTTAAATAATCATATTTTAAATATGGTTTGTTGCTATGGTCAACAAGTTAAAATAAAAACAGGCAGCATTAATTAATATTAGTAATCCAAGTAACTAAAATTTACAACTTACCTTCTCATTTCTCTGTAGTAACATCCTTTCAATCCAATGTGTTGGAACTGCCACCAGTCAATCCTGAAATGGAACACATGCAGGATGATAATGTTGCTCTGGACTTTGTACCAGAATCTATTCCTACTGAACAGGAGAATTTGAATGAGGAAAACAACACAAGCTACAAGTAGCAAAGACCTTTCTTTGCCAGCAGACCCCCTAATAGCAATGGGCCAAATTCAGAACAACGCTTGTGAGCGAATTTACGTGTGGCGGAGACGTAAAATCGCCTTTTGGTAAGTATTGCGCATGTGCGCCATAGAAAATACGCTCAGTAACGTAGCGTAATTATGAACGTATGTGTCACGTAAATACTTACGTGTGGGCGTGCCAATTTTACAAGAGTCCAAAATACGTCTGAAATACGTTAAATAGGCGGGGTTTGTATTTAATTGTACAGTAGGGGCGTGCTTAGCTGCGTAAATACCTGTTGCCCATCACTGCAGTTACATTGCCAAAAGTTAAGGTAGGGTTTGAAAAGCGTATCTTGACAAAATACGTACATTCAAGGGGTGTGCCTAGGGGAGTGTATAGAAGGTACGCACGCGTAAATACGCTACGCGAGTAAACATACGGCAAACGTAGTTCTGGATCTACCCCAATGTCTGAAAGGCTGGAAAATATGGATAATACCCAAAGAAGATTTATGATCAAACAGAATAGTTTTATGCGGCACATACTAGTTTGCAACACAATAACAATATCCTTAGTTTAGGTATAAATAGAATTGCGGCTGCAATGGAGCAGCACAATGTACATGGGGCACAATGCTCTGCTGCCCTTACTGCCATAGATCGTCGTCTAGGTGACCTTAATGCAAATGTTGGCAAGCTGATTAGTCATGTAGAGCATCAAGCTATGGCTGCCTTGCTTCCCACATATGACACCTCTGCAAGTAGCCAGGCAACAACACCCCAAAATTCTGCCCCTAGCACGCCCATAAGGCGTGGTGCTCGGACCAGGGGAGGTCCACCACGTAAATCTTTACGTAAAACAAAATAATTAAATGACCTTTGTTACATATATAAGTTGTGGTCACAATACTGCATCATTACTATTGTTGATTGTGTAATATGTTGAAAATGTTTTATGTCATGAAACAGACAAAAAAAAAATTGTTGAACATGTAACTATGTTGTTTGTATTTCTTGAACATTATTTCAGGTTTATCACAATAGTATTTAAAAAAAAACTACTACAAGGTTTAGTGTTAATACTAACACAGCTCTATCCAATATTACATAATGACTACAGATTTACAAGTAATACATTTAGAGGAATCATAATTATACTTACATGAAAAATAATTCTCGATGACCTCATACCTTGTCTGCCTCCCACCCTCTGTTGTTTGTAGCTCATGTGTAGCTCTTTGGTGCTCCGGTTGCTCAGGCTCTGGTACAATATTGTCTGTGTTTGGTTGCATTAACACAATGTTATGGAGCATACAGCATGCAAAACGATATCTGAAACCTTTTCTGGTGTATATAGAAGCACCTCCCCTGATTTGTCTAGGCACCTGAGCCTCATTTTTAATAGTCCAAAGGTGCGTTCAATGACGCTTTTAGTGGAGGAGTGTGCACCACTCCTATCGGTGTTGGGCAGGAGTTTCAGGATGTAACACAGGAGTTAATAGCCAGGATTGACACCCATATCCAGAGTCACCTTTAAAAAGGTAAAACAATTATTAAAACACAAAATATAGTACTATAGCAAGGCAAAAAATAACATTTTTGTAATACATACCCAAAAGCCAACCCTCTGGCATTTGTCCATTATTAAATTTAGAAGACAGGGATGATTGCCTCAGGATGTATGCGTCATGGCATGAACCAGGATAGCCTGCACAAACACTATTTATTTTCAGATTCCCATCACACATTCATCTGCACATTGAGGGAGTGGTACAAGTGTCTAATGGTGTATAAATAGGCCTTGTTTCTTAGTGGTCTCAGGGCAATATGGGTACAGTCTATCGCTCCAAGCACATTAGGGAATCCAGATAGTCTGTAGAAGGCTAGTTTTTGTTCACGCCAATGTGATTCCTGGCTGGGGAAGTATATTATTGTGCAAGACAACTTGTGCCTAACACCACAGTTAAATACCTAGAAAAGGTTGCCTGTGAAATCCCAAGCACTCTAGCAGTCACAGACTGAAAGGACCCTGTGGCTAGGAAATGGATCACATACAGTAATTTATGAAGTCCAGACACTGCATGGGAACGTGTTGTACTTGGGTTCAAATCACTACTCACCTGCTGATATAGGCTAAGGAGGTTATTACGTGACAACCTAAATAATTGCACTACCTCCTGATCAGACAGGGAGTCCAGGTCCAAACACAACCTAAAGACACTTACATGACATCATATGCGCTGCCTGCGCTGAACCAGGTTCTGGGGATGGTGTTGTGCCTCCTGCTCCTCAGCCCTTGTTCTGCTACGCAGCAAATATAAGAACCCCATTACAGAGCCAGTGTGCATGAGAGAAAATTCAAAAGCCATCTTTCCCCCTCCAAGCAAAAAACATGCACCTGAATGTTATAATTAGCTTACTTTTATACCCATAACCATTATCTGCATACAGGTCGCCAGCGATTTATGCAAACTCCCCATTCAGAACCACACGATTTAGCTCTGGCGATTTAGATTTACATCTCTAGAGATTTGCAGCAACACGACCTTAGAAAATTCACGATTTATATGTAAGTCATGGCAAAAATCGCCACAGCGATTTAAGCAACGGCGATTTAAAGAAAGACACATCTCTGGCGATTTTAATACAAATCGACAATAGTAAATCTGGAACAGTCAAAATCGCTGCTAAAAAACCACTAACTCCAGCGATTTTAACTAAATCGACCTTAGTAAATCTAGCCCCTGGAGTGGACAGGTTCTCCAAGATGGCTCACTTCATCCCACTTCAAGCCCTATCATCTGCTCCAGTGTTGGCGTGACTGTTTATCAAAGATATTTTCCAGCTGCATCAATGTCTGTGTCAGTCCTTGATAGAGCTGATATTTTGCAATTATGATATAAACCGCAAAGAAGTGGATGATTGTGATGTTACCTGGGTTAACCACACACCACAGCATGGAGTCTAACTGAGCCCTGGTGTTTGCTAGGACCCTTAATGGTGAGAGTCAGACATCATGCTTGGCTGGATTTAACACAAATAGACAATACAGAAACAGTGTCACAAGACACAGGATTTACCATGTGAGGAGCCGCCTGTCGGGGGTCCTCTCCAGACACGCCCGCCCTCTGCCCCCAAGAAGATGCCACTCACAGTAGTGGCAGCCTCCTGTTCTGTGTCCACTGCATGGTCCTCCTCAGCTTCTGGCACCAAACACTGCTGACCTCTGGTACATGGACGCTGCCATCTTGGATCTGTACAAATGATCAAGCAAGGGGAATCACATGCTCTGTCTGTCAAGTCATCTAGTCCAAGTCAAGTCAAGTCCAGTTCAGTACTGGTCCAGTCCAAGTCAAGACCTGTCCAATTCAAGATCAGTCAAGTCCAGTACAAGTCAAGTCCTGGTCCAGTCCAGGTCAAATCAAGTTCAGTCCTTGTCCAGTCCAAGTCAAGTCCACTCCAGTCCTAGTCCAGTTAAAGTCAAGTCCTGGTCCAGTCCAGGTCAAGTCAAGTCCAGTACACATCAAGTCTAGTTCAGTCTTGGTCCATTCCAAGTCAAGACCAGTCCAGTCAAGCCTAAATCCAATCCTGGTCAAGTCCAATCAAGCCTGCATTGTCCAGTTCGGTTAAGCCTTCCTTGTCCAGTACAGTCAAGCCTCTCTTTTTCAGTCAAGTCAACTCTTGCTATATATCTTCGAACCCCTTGGTCATTAACTCATGAGCAGATCATACATCAAACCTTCTAGCTCCCAATACTTCGCTGAATCCCTATCACGTCTCCGGGAACCCAGAGCGGATACTCAATCAAGTCAGTCCATGATAAACAGACAAGACTAGAACAGACCACAATAAAGACCAACATTGAACACCAGTACCAAACAGGACCGCAGAAAAGATTTAGGATAGAGGGGCAGACTGGAACTGGATATGACAAGACACAACTAACAACTAGAAACCAACATGGATCGTGTCCAGAATACAAATAACAGGTTCCTGGAGAGGACTGGGAAAGGTACTATAAGAGCAGGGCTGGTGCAGTGGAGCAAGTACACAAGAATTATACAGATACCAGGTAAAAGGGGATGGATACAGATAAACAGGTAAAGGGAGAGGAAGCAAGATCTTAGGCCCTGATTCGCTAATATGCGTGTAAGGGGACTTATGCAATCGGCACATGCGTGTGCCAGATGTTATGTGTCTTAAATTCATCCATATATAATTTTATAATAAGGGTTGGCACTAAATATTCACATGCTGCGGGGATAGGCATACTAATTAAGTGCTGTGGGTGGGGAGAAGCAGTTCCGCACAGGTACATATCCGTGCAGTAAAGTGTCCAGAACATTATAAGAAGGAGGGGAGTGCACTACCCTCCTCCGTGTTTAACTACAGAGCTCCATGCATATGTAATACCGCTTTCACATTACCCTCCCAGAAAAACCCGGTATTTTGTACCCGGGTCTTTTCTGGGAGCAGTGCCGTGTCATTTTCAAAACCGCGTTATAAGTCCACCAAAAATCCGGGAAATTCCCGGGTCTGACCCTTTCACATCACCAGGAATTTCCCGGGTTTTAGTGGATTTTTAGCGCTGAAGAGCATGCTGATGCTTGTAGTGCTACAATCATCAGCATGCCCAAGGATGACAGGGCATGCTAGCGCTTGGAGAACCACAAGTGCCATCATGCCCTGTCACCCGTTACAACAACACACAAATGAATACCCCTCCTAGCACCTAAATAAAATATAGGGCCGGCCCCTAACCTAAAAAAAAA
>WWET01004691.1:12935-23586 GCA_011038615.1 Limnodynastes dumerilii | reverse complement strand
CAAGGAACAAAGTAACCACTGTATATATATATATATATATATATATATATATATATATATATACACACACATATATAGCCATTACCACTAATTAAATGACAGTGACATGTATGACGCCAACTATATGAGCGTGACAGACATTACCGCTAATTAAATGACAGTGACATGTATCACGCCAACTATATGAGCGTGACAGGCATTACCACGAATTAAAAGACAGTGACATGTATGATGGCAACTATATGAGCGTGACAGGCATTACCGCTAATTATATGACAGTGACATGTATGACACCAATTATATCAGAGTGATAAGCATTACCGGCTATTAAAACATGAAATATAATTGAAAGCTTCAAAATATAAACTGTTCAAAATAACATAAACAATAATTTTGGAAAAAGAGTACATTCCATTGTCGTCAAAATAAAACGTTTACATAATGTAACGCTTCGAAATGGCAAGTATAGGATAAAAATATGATAAATATTGAAATGATGATTGTTCAGCTTGCTAATTAATAGCAATAAAACTGCATTTGAAATGGAGAATTATCGCTGTGCTATTAATAGCTATTGGCAAAATTTTAATAATAAATAATTCTAATACTACACTGCTTTGAGATGCTGATATTCAAATAAATACTTCATTTGAATTACTATGTTTCGATTGTAGAATTATAGTAATACAAATTTTTCTCATTCAGAAAAAGTATATTAACATACAGGATTGCAATGAAAATCATCATTCTACTACACTAATTGCAATGCAATTTTTTAAATAGATCATTTTGAAAATTACATTTTCTTTACATGGACCCACATTCTGGCTTAGCCAAGCCCTTACTGAACAATTTTAATGAATTTAATAAGGTCACAATAATTGTATGTCATTTTGATTTCAAACAGCAAAATTATTATTACTGCCTGCTTGCCTAAACTTTAAACTTTAACATTCATCTAAATAATTTTCAGCAATATGTTATCCTGTACTTTTCATTATTCTATTTATTTCTGTCTGCATATAAACACTCCAATACAATTTCCTTGTACTAACAGCCGTTGCTGTGTGACCTCCTCAAGTGCTTCAACCTAAAGTTCTATTTTCCTGTGATCTTTGCATTGTAATATCCAATTGATGAAATGGAACAAGACTGCTGGAGATATCTAGACACAGGGTATGGGTAAAATACATTTATTATTTTTTAACTATTTGTATCAGAGCAATTTTATCCATTTATTTATAATTATATATAGATATACTGTATCACATTTATTATATAATCATTGTCCTTATTTATTTATTTATTTATTTGTTTGTTTGTTTCTTTGTTTAACCAGCCATTTATTTATCCATATTTATTTCTATTTTACCCATACCCACACAGACATTATACACTTTTATTTACTGAGGTCCAGAGTATCTTTATCTCACATTTTTTCAGTTTTGATATGTCTATAAGTGCACAGGGTATTTCCCCCTCCTGCATTGTTTGGTTGTATGTTCTGTTCCTAAGGGTTTGCAATCACCATATTTACTAAAGTAAAATCACCTTAAAATCAACCAAGATGCTGACTTTTCAAAATCAAATAATTAACAAATCAAATTGACACCCACTTAGAAAAAAACTAAACTAAACATAAATCATGGTAAAAACTGTAAAAAAAAAAAAAAAAACAGCCTTTCTAATTTTTTATTTCATACCACTGCATGCTCCCCCTTAGCATGCTGTCGCTTCTAGAACTACAAGACACAGCATGCATTATTTATGTAAATAAATAATCATGTCCCCCATTATGTTAAATTATCACTACAGGTCCCCTGTTTATATCCTCTGGTCCTGTCAGAGGGTATAAATAGGGGGCCTGGAGTAACAGGCTATCATTAGTGGAGGAAGCCATTTGAGGAAGCAGCTCCCTTGACAAGCCAGAATAGGGCTTCCACAGATCTCCTATCTAGAAAGAAGTAAGGAGACTTCAAAAACATGAATACTAAAAATATATAATCCATTTACACATATTAATATTGTAAATTACTGTTACTGGCCATAATGGTGGACATGATTAATAATTAACATAACAGGGGATATGATTATTTATTACCTTAATGGGGGGCAAAGTTATTTATTTACATAACAGGGAACATGATTATTTCTGGTCATGAACAGATTGTATAAGGTGGGACAGGACATTATTTTTAGAAAATACATGCTGCAGTAGCCCTGACTACCTTAGCATGCTGCCGATTATGGTACTATAAGTCACAGCATGCCCCTCAGACATGGGAATGCTGTGCCTTATAGTTCTAAAAGAGACAACATTCTAAGGGTTAATGACTGGCCATAGCATATATTTAAGACAGGCCTTTTTAAAAAAAATTACAAATCCTAGGATTTTTTTTTAATTACTATGGGGCAAAGGCAACGATGAGTTTTAAGCTAAATTGCCACGATTTTAAACGAAAGCTTCAAAACTCGCCATGCATTGCTGGACCATTGGAATGTGTTTTCCACTTTTTTTTAAACTATAGATCCGGGCCATTATTATTTTTATACTTTGATATTTTAGTTATTTACACAGACAATACCATATATTGATTGGTGCTCTACCATAGGGATTTCTACTTTTTCTTTTGTTCCATGACAATTACTCAGACACCCACATATGCCATCTCTCCTAATTTCAGCCCTACCTACTAAAGAAAGCCATCTAATTATGCATTAATTTCCTAATTTTACAGTCATTTATATTGCACAAGAGGACTTGATTTTTGTACAAATTACTAGTTATTGTTATTGCTATCATTCTAATGGGAGGTGTTTTGTAAATTCCAGCTGTAAACATAACATATCTTTAAACATATAGCAATTCCATTTGCAATGAAATAATTTCCCAGTGGTTTGTTTTTGATATTTTTCTATTATTTGGACCAAAATTTAACAAATTACCTGGCTCAATGGTTGATGATGTTTTTACTGGAGAACGTTGCCCAATGTCCTGAATATTTGCTTCTCCTGTAATAATGAAAAAATTATATTAATTTTTTTTCCTTTTTAAAAAAAAAAATATATATTTTTTTATTAAAGCATATTCTTACAATGATTTATTTCATTTTTCAATAAGAATACATTAGGGAAAAAATTGTATTTAACTACTTTTATATTTAAAAGTGAATGTGAAGGTACAGAGCGCTTCTTAAGGTAATTAAAATAACAGTATTTTATTTATAAACAATAAAAGAAATGAATATATAATTGCATGCAATGAATGATGTACCAATAGAACAAATTATTAGTCAACCCTTTTGGGAATAATCATATACGTACAACAGACCACAGACGGTTAAAACATTGACATATGCAGTTACTCAGGGCTGTGGCAAAAAGGTGAAAGGAAAAAAGCAGTTTATCGGTAAATGTCTTTAAACCAGATGCTGCAACCTTGCCTAAAGTTCAGACTGGCGTCTTAAGCCCCGATAGGACAATCAGTCCAAATGTGATTAATTCAGGAATCAGTTAGTGATATAGATGATATTTAGCTTTATAAACAACTGGACGATTCCGTTGAGAAAATAAAGGATATGCGCATACCTTAGATGGTTGTGACTTATCCTGCGTCCTCCCGTATACCTGTATGTGGTACAGCTGGGTCCTGTCTTGAGATACCTGAACACTTTGTGTCCTCGGGACGTTTCTCCCCCTAGTACCTTCTTGGCAGGAACCCGGTCTGGCTGTATGGGTTAGCGGCTTCTGCGTACGTATCTCCTCTAGCTCTGCCTGTAAGCCGTAGTACTGGAACCCGTCTTATGGTGCCTAGACACTCTGTGTCCTCAGGACGTCTCTCCTCCTGGCTGGGAGTGCTGTTTTTTTCTTCCAGTCCCTTATGGTCTTTTGCAAGATGGAGCGCTGTTCAATGAAATATATTCATATAGTGTGATAAGCACCGCAAACAAACACTGTTTACACAGGGTTGCTGAACTAGATTGCTGTTCTTTATTGTCAGTTTGATGTATACAGCAGTTTATAAAGTTCTGCATTCCAAAACAAACACCATTATTTATAATCCCAGGTCCCTGCAGATAATTTTACACACAGTTCCTTCTCTGATCACTGGCCATGTAGTTGGTGTTGGTTGCGACACCCACAGAACAAACCAGCAATTTATTCTCCTCCTTCCAGCTTGTTACAGATAACACAACCAGTTCCACTCCTCTCCCTCCTGTATGCACTCTAGGTTATATGCTCTTCAAAGATCAATCTTCGTATAGATAACTGCATTTTTCAATTCTTTAAACAGATCGACAATCAGATGAGGAGGGTATGTGTTGTACACTGTTATTCGGTTTAAAGCACGGTAGTCTATACAGGGTCTCAATGAGTCATCTTTCTTGGTAAAAAAGAAGAAACCCTCCCCTATGGGAGATTTAGAGGGATGATTGAAACCTTTCTTGAGGTTATCTTTGATGTATTCATCCATGGCTGCTGACTCGGGGTGAGACAGAGTGAATAGTCTCCCCTTGAGTAATTTGGCTCAAGGAACTAAGTCAATGCCACAATCATAGGATCTGTGAGGAGGTAGGATCTTGGAAACCTGTTTGTAGAAAACATCGGAACATTCTGCATATTGCGGAGGTAATGTGGTTAAGGCAGCTTGAGCAATGCGGACTGGACTTTTTCCCTTGGACCAATTCCAGAAATTCAAAATGATAAACCCCGATAATTATTTGAACTAGGGTAGTGATTTTCCAGATGGAACCCCGTGACGGGGGAACCATTGAGTCTGACAGCTGATACTGGCAGGAATAGGTCCCTAGTCTGGATTCCTAGGGAAGTGGCCACATCCACGTTCAGGAAATTTCCAAATTTCCTACACCGCTGCTGTTAATGAATGCAGTAAGATGGTAGTCGTGACTCCCATCGAACAGCCGGGCGGGAGTTTTTTGAAGCTGGGTTACTCTTATCCTGGCTGAGGACGCTTGTTTTGGCAAGCATCTGATCTCTGAGCTTTCCCGCCACAGTACAGGCAGAGCCCCAAATTCCTTTGTCGGTCCTTCTCTTCCTTAGACAAATGGTATGTAATTTGCATCGGTTCATCAAGTGTCATGGTGAAGTGCAAGGGAATTCAGACAGTCCAACCCAGAATTGACTATGGAGAGCCAGGTCATTCCACCCACAATCATTAGCCCAACGATGAAACTCTACGCAGTACTCCTCTGCTGTCCTTCTTCCTTGGCAAAGCATTCTGAGCTTTGCTTCAGCAGTAGCTGCTCAATCCAGATCTTTATACAAGAGTCCAAGGGCATTGAAGAAGGCATCTAAGAGACATGTGGGATTCTCTGGGCACATCCCAAACATTCATGCTTGGGGATCGCCGTGCAGAGGGGAAATGAGAAGACCAACCCTCTGAGATTCTGTGCCTGGGGAACTGGGACATAGCTGAAAGTACAACTTGCAACTTTCTTTGAACAAATGGAATTGGGTCCCTGTCCCCAGAACATTTTTCTGGTAGTTTAATTTTAACATCCGTCAGGTCGGAATGCGGTGCTAAAGGTTGAGCTGCAATGGAAGCGGACATGGCTGCGGCCTTTGTGGCTGCAATGGATTCTTTTTGGTTGTTTACTTTGGTGGTCAGGGCCTGCACCATCTGTCCTAGGCTGGATACCTACATTATTAATGTGTTTATGGCATCAGTGGTGGCAAAATCCATGGTGACTCCTGATGGGCTACCAGCAGGTTGTTTCTGTTTATGGTTTTAATGTTATGGATAACACAACCAGGGCACAGAGTCTAACTAGGGCCTGGTCTTCACTAGAGTACCTGAGGGTGGGGATAGTCTGGGCTACAGAACACCTAGCAGGCCGCGGCCCCCGAAGGTAACACTCAGGAGAGGAAGCGGAAACAAAGAAGGAACCAGAGGATAGGAGAGGCAAGTGGCAAGCAGAAGAGTGGGAAAAGAGGGAACTAGAAGATACTAGCCCTGAAGGGCAACGAAGAGGATTTTGATTAAATCCAGGTCTTTCACCTGTGAGTTCTGTGTGAAATGTGTGGAGGAATAACCCTAGCTTTATCTGAAGATCACAGACTTGCAGCCACATTACAAATCTCTCTTATACTCACCTGTGAAAACTACCCTCATTTCCACATAATATAAATTAACATATATCTCCATTGCCTGAAACTGATACAGTGATTCAATTATTCACAAGCACTGAACATGGCTCCAATGAGAAAAGAAGAAATCTATAGTTCTGATAAAATTGGATCAAAGATTATACACAGCTTTATTAATAAGATTATAAATGATTACAATTTTAGACTTTGGTTAGGGCACTTTCAGTGGAGTACCAAAGGGGATGTAGACGAGTAGTTAAAGGGGTTTGGGCAAAAATGGGGGAGAGAAATAGGTTGGCAATTGGACAGGGTGTTTTGGGACATTATTAGGTTTTTTGTAATTGGGGAAGACAAGGGCAAATTTAAAAGTGGATGAGGTGGAGATGATTCCAGAGGAAAGCAATAGTTTGAAGAGATGGGTGAGATGGGATAATGCAGTAGGCAAGAGGGATCTAAGGAGAGGAAATGGGATGAAGGGAGACAGGTTGAGGGAAGGGGACAGGACATGAGAAGTGAGAACACTTCCTTACCCAAGGTGTAGGGGGGGAAGTGTGTTGGGAAAGGATGGGGGAGGTTAAACCATGAAACAAACATTAACTTTACGAGGCCTCAGCAGCTTTTATTTGGTCAAGGAGGTACACCACAAAGTATTCGCAGCACCATATGTGTAGCATTGTACATGAACATAACAGTAAACATAAAAATGACAGGGTGGTACAAGTTATGACAGAATGGCTGAGCTCCAGAGGTACACCAAATCAGAAGGTGCACTTGTCTTACCTCTGGATATCAATGCAAGTACAATAAATTGCTTATGGGTACAAAGCAGCCAAGCTCAATGCACCTACATTACCATAGACGTTGTGCAAAAGTAGGGTAGTACATTGCAATGTATGCTGGGAAAAAAAGGTTACAAACTGTGCAAGCACTTCAGTTGCCATGCAAACATACTAAAACAATAAAAAATAAGTGTAAAAAAGAATTTTTCTTCTGTTTATATGTTGAAATGTCTTGATTAGGTGTATTGTGAGTCTTTTGCTGATTGTAGAAGGCAAGAGGGAGTGTGAATGCAGATGAGGAAGGAAAGTCAGGGAGCAGTGGATCTAGAGAGGGCTTTGTAGGTGAGGGTGAGGGGCTTAGAAGGGGTTCTGTATCAAAGGGGGAAACAGTGCAACCCTCAGAAGAGAGGGGATGCAGAAGTAGACTAGCAAGAGAGGAAGATTAGTCTTGCTGTGGCATTATGTATACACTGAAAAAGAGCAAGATGGATGCAGGGGAAATTGAAATAGGATCACATTGCTAGTCAAGGTGGAAGATGATCAGGAACAGTATGAGAATTTTTACAGAATCAATGGTGAGGAAGGTTCTGCTCTGAGCAATATTATGGAGGTGGAAGAAGCAGGATCAAATGTGGTGTTACATAGCATCACACTAATTGTGATGGCGTATCATATCTATCAACACAACACATATCTATCTCCATGTGCCAAATCTCCCCAATATATATTATAAGCAGTATATAAATGCTATTTTGATCATATAGGATAGTTCTTGGGAAGAATTTGAGACATTTATTCAGGGTCTGAATTATTATTATGGTTTGAGGTTCAGAGCAAAATTTATACTTAGCACTAGAGGCACCAAAAATTGTACTTTTGTTAAGAAAGTGGATTGTAATAGATATTTGGAATATAATAGCTACCACTACAAGAGCTATCCAATACTCCATTCTCCCAATTTACCCGTCTGTGTAGAAATTGAGGAAAAAGCAGAGGTGTTTAAACAAAAATTTTGGGAAGGAGTTATCCTGTGGAGCTTATTTAAAATAGTTTTCTAAGGTCAAGAGAAAAAGATAGAGAGTTTTTATTAATTTATAAAAAGAAAAATGATGAAGTTAAAAATAAATCTTTCTGCCCCTTTGTCACAAATTATAATTCTGCAGGAGGATTGATAAAAAAAAATTGTAACTAAGCACTGACATATTTTAAAATTAGACCCACAGGTCGATTCACAGTTAAGAAAACGCTGTTTTTAAGGTGAGTATATTTAAGAAGGGATATACTGCGCAGGTGTAGTAACTTAATATACGCAATTTAAGTAGGACTTAAGAAAGAGACGGCTCTGAATCACCACTACAAACCTATTTCCTCAAGGTTCATAATGACTTATGTATGAAGGGGTGCTGGGAATATTTAAGAAAGATGTTAAGAAGATTGGGTGGAGGGAGCCATTTAAATGAGGAAATCTGGACACTGTTAGGAAATAACGTACACAACTACAAACCTAAAGATAAGGTAGCTCTTTGTAAGTCAGTTAAGAAGCTGAAAACCGAGGGTGTGTCGGGGGAGTTGCCTTGCAACTTTTCGTGTATAATAAAGAACCTAAATCCTGGTGGCATTATTTTTATTGTGTTAGGGGGAACTGGTTATGATAATGTTTTTTATTAGTGTGGCAGTGGTGCAATGTCTTTTATTTTATGTTGTGTGCGTGTTTTTTATTAACTGTAACCAAAATAACTCTGAGCCATTAGGCTCTGATGTTTTGCAGGCGCAAAGACCTTCTACATGCACTTTGCTATTTGCATGTAGAAGGTCTTGGCGCGATGCTAAACATCAGGACCTGACCAGCCGCCATGGGAGTCGGGATTCTAACTGTAAGTAGTTATTGTCGGGTATTGCTTAGCGGGAGGGTTTTTAAATTGCCGTTATATTTTTTTGCCGGTATTTTTTATGCATCGGGATTTTTTGGGGGCCAGTATTTTTTATGTGACGCTATTTACAGTGACGGTATTTTAAAGTGCCGGTAATTTATTACGCCGGTATTATTTATGTGATGGTATTTTTACTGACAGTATTTTAAAATGCTGGTAATTTATTTGGCCGGTATTTTTGGGGTGTCGGGATTTTTACCGCCGGGAATTACTACTACACCATAAACCACACAAAATGATAGTTCAGTTAGCGGAAAGTGAAATAAACATAACTTTTACTGTGGCATTTTTAAAATAAATCATTTAAAAGGCGAAATATACATCTAAAATGTTGAGGGGAAGCAATTGAATTAATTTATTGCAATTATTTAAGTGTAGGTTCTTGGATGCAAGTGAATAGCTCCAATAAACAATTGCAACATAGTAAAATCTTCCACAATAACTTAAACTACAACAGGACAGAGACTTTATATCCTCTCTCCTGTTGTAAAAAAATCACACGTGACTTTGAACAACTAATCAGAGGCAATAGCGGTAGAATAAAATATGTACCAACTCAAAATTACTTAGGTATAGCCTTTCTTTACAATTCAGCCTCGATGTATTTGAATTCATACTTTTTGATTTTAAATCTTAATTCTATTTAGCAGTTTTAACTATAGTTATCGAACAGACGTGGGAGAAACCTCCCATCTATCACACAAAGGAGGCGTTCCCCGACGGGAGATTTAACAGCTGATAGGTGCGACATAAATAACGGCCTCCCGCGTCCTCTCTCACATGATCCTTGATAAAGCGTTGGCGAAACGTGCGTTGGGTGTCTGGTAAGGGGAGACTGAGGTGCACCTCAGTCCCCTGTTCTTATCATTGTGATTCACTGCAAGTGTTAGATGGTCATAACTTTCCTTTCCTCCTACTTTACTATCAGTAGTACTTGGGCATTAGCGCAGGAAGGGTGTATTTAACCCCTTCAGGGGAGAAGTCCCGCTGTGAGGCGGTAGGCACATTTTAGGGACAGATATTATACCCTATCTCTACAGTTTAGGTAGTTTTCCTACTTTATCATTATTTCATGTTTTCATTGCAATCAACTGGACAACTATACCTATCAATTACCTGCCTACACAAGTATACTACATATAGCACTTGCGGTGTCATTTTAGATGTATATTTCGCCATTGAAATGATTTATCTTAAAAATGCCACAGTAAAAGTTATGTTTTATTTCACTTTCCGCTAACTGAACTATCATTTTGTGTGGTTTACAGATTGAACACAATATGTCTCTTGGGTGCTTTTGTATATATGATTATTATTGTGTGATAAAAACCTTCTGTATTCAATATAAACTGTTTATGAATACTCTTCTCTGCAGAAATTAATAATTACAATAGGATGTGCACCTATGTTCAGTCCCTCTTATCTTAGCCTCTCTTGTGTAAAATATATAATTTAGTCTAGGACTGAAGGGTAGCACCTCTTCCCCATCTATTATATATTTTCTGATTAATTGTATCAAATTTAAGGGGTTTACACAGTACCTCAATTATACTAGCAGAGTACCATAATCCAGTTTTATAACAATTAGAAAATCCTAATTGGATATCAATTTTACAGAAGGGTCTGTGCAACTATACTTTTTCTTTTCTATTCTGATATCCTATTGTAGTTTGCTTGTTTTTATAATATTGTATTTTCCTTAAATTATATTACTTATATGGCACTATAGAAAATGGCAATTAAGCTTAGAGTAAAAAGAGACTAGCATGAAAGATAGATAATTGCCTGAAGTTTGAAATACATCTGGTATGTACACACACACACACACACACA
>WWET01004691.1:0-10453 GCA_011038615.1 Limnodynastes dumerilii | reverse complement strand
TCTGCTGAGCTGACCCTACGATTCCACCAGCTCTGAGATGGTGGAATCGTAGGGCTATTTCCGCATGCAAGCGGACTCGTGCTCAGGGAATATTTAAATGAGAAAACCGAACATTTTCTCATTTAAATATCCTGGCACACCCCCTTTGCAGTCGGAATCGGATGCGGGCGGATACCATAAAATCCGCCAGCAATCCGACTTCCTTCCGCATGTAGCGCATGCGCAGACCTGTCAAAAAGCATTGCATCCGTGTGAAATTCACACGGATGCGATACTCTGAATCCGGTCCAAAATGTGAGAATTTATCTATGGTATTTCATGTATGACCATTTATTGCTTTAATAGAAATTGTTTACATAAAAGAATTTGAACCATTAGAACCATCTGATCGATGGTTCCAATGAAACATCAGATGATTATAATCACTACATCTGAGTGCTCTGTCCCTCTGTGTATCTGTACATGCATTTCTTAGCACCTAAACAAATGATTAAACTGTCACCCTGCCTGTCACTGTTGTGCCACTGTGTTTCATAGATGTGTTATATTCTTTTGCACCATCTAACATTTGGGCTGCTTGTCTGTTAAACTTATTTAGCCACTGCAGCCTTTAAACAATACCGGTGAAAACAATATGTGAGCTGTAAGGTGGTCCAGTTTGACTGGAAATGAATGTTATTGGTGTTAATAACACTGTAGGAGCAAACAATACATACAAATTACAAACCTAATCAAGGACTGCACTTCCAGAAGCTGCTCTACACATGTGCAGAATGAGATTGAGCACAGAAAGAAGGGTGCAGTGCTGTCCCTCCACCTGTGTTCACACCTGTGTGCTCTATGCAAATGTAAAGTGAAGTTTCACTATAGTTAACTTAAAAAGGGGACAGTATAGTACTCCTGTGAGCGGAAAGTAGCTTGCCGGACTCCATACACTTCCAACTGCTGAAAGTATGAAAGCAGACAGTTTTTTAAAATTTAATAAATCGTCCATCTTTTTAGTTTAAACATATTCTTACACAAGTATTTAAATTAGTAATGTTAATAAATCATCAATTCATTTTTAAAACTTTTGAACATAAAATAAACTTTTGTTGTTGTTTTGCCTTTCAAGCCTAATAAGCAGCTAATTGCTGCTTATTCTAGTCAGGTATTAACAGACTATAGTAATATTTTTTAGCATTTAAAACATGCAAACACATCTAGGCTGCTGTGAGTACACATATGCTATGGGAGACTCCCTTAGGCAACTGTCACATCACATATATGTGTGTGTTCTGCAAGTGGAGGAGCCGTACTCATAGAGGGTGTGAGCTGACTGGTGTTTTTCCAGCTTTCTGATGCAAATCTGTTTAAATGTGTTTGCAGCCTCTCTGAACAATGAAACTACGATTGGTAAAGTTTCACTTTCTGAACAAAAAAAACCAACACCTTTATGTTGTTGATTTCCACCCAAAAATTTTTATATTTACTACTTGTAATCAGAGACTTGTTTATGTTTCTGTATTTCTGTATGTCAAAAGAATACCAGAGGAAAAAAGGAAACAGAGAGCAACAATGTGGAAACATTTTTATAATATGGAATGGCTGAAAAAAATAAAACACAATAAAATCTTATAATAAGACAAGAATGAAGACACAAATAAAAAGCCGCCATAAATCTTGCATTCGGTTACCATGGGTGCTAAGTTGGTAAGATTTTTCTACGAAACAGAGTAAAAATGTCTTAGAGAGTGGCAAATAAACACATACCAATCAATCAGAATTCATAAAGGTAGTTAAAAAAATCTGTAAAATTATTCTTATGCCAGGAAACGGAATAAAGGACCCAAGCAGCTCAAAAGTGGTCAGCAGGTAAATGCCATAGGTATTATAAGTTGCAGGTCGCTTTTTAAATTCTTAGGTCTATTGAGAATTAATCAATTTCATGAAGTACCTTTACTGCCAAAAAAAGATATAGTTCAATCATCTCATAAGCGCTACAAGCTGTCTTCTTCTACAATAGTTGTGGTCATGACATCAGCACAAGGCTGCTATACTGCGTATGTGCACCTAGTCAGCACAGCTAAGCACACTTTATAAGGCACAGCTCAACCCCTCGGCGTCATTACAGTTATCACAGAACATTATTATAGAGTCAGTGAGGGGTATGGAGATTTGAAAAAAAATAAACATTGTGCTTTGGGATTGCATAGACCATTAGAATTTTGATAGTTATTTTAATACCATACTGTATAATATACAATATATTAAATTATGTAATATATAACATATAATATATATATATTGTTAGAAATGGTTCGTGGGAACTGTTTTATGCTCCTTGTATTTATATGGTGGTCACTTTTGGTTCTTGGGTGCACCTTTTTCCTTTCATATATACACTTGCAACCATATCATATAATTGAATAGATGCACGGACAGTTTTATTGTTACTGTTACTAATTTATTTTGGAACTCTGACACCTTCCCAATAAGAAACAATAAAAGCTGCTGAGGCATCCAAACAGAGGGGCCTGTGTGGAACGGTGGAGATGCCTTTCTAATATCTCCAAGGACTCCAGGGCCAGAGTTGGTGACTGTATATAAACAAGGATAAGTCCTGCGCTAATAAAGAGGTGGCTATGTTCAGCTTAGAAAAAGTTACAATGTATACATTTTTTTACACCGTAAATAAAGCAAATAACGCAGACACAGGTATACAGTACTAATAAGGTATGTCTTGTATATCAGCAATACACCACTACAAGCATATAGATAGATATATTATTCATTTATTAACAGGTTTTTATATAGTGCTATTAGACAAAGACAAAGTGTCTCATGTTTCTTAACACAGATGGAATATACAGGTGCACATATCTACAGAGACCCGGCATTTACTCATCAAAGGACGTCTGAGTAGGACAGTTGTTGGAGTTCCTTCTGCAGTCACATGGACAGCTTATAATAAGACTTTGATAAAGACTTTTACTAAATAAATTTTATTTGGACAACTTGAGTACTATTTTACCACTGAAGCAAGCTCTTTACATTTACAATATATGAGTCTACAATCAACTGAGCTAGTCTTATTTTAATACCTAGGATCATTTGGAGCTATGTACGGATATTTATCAGTGTAAGAGTGACACTTGTCTATTGAACTTCTCTGGTCTGAAAGACTAGTATGTTGCATCGCTGTGTCACACTTGGATTATACAATTCATAAGTCCACCAATTTGTGTTAATGACATGTTGATATGAGACGCTTTCATATATCTACCTATACGCTTGTGACGATACATAAGACCTGTATTTGCATCATTCTTTTTTACTGTATTTATAAATTCATATATCTGAACTTTTTTAAGCTGAATATAACCATAACCATCACTATATTAGTGTTTATATACAGATAGGGACTAACCTATAGCCCCTATAGGAGGTGCCTTTATGCTGGGTAGGTAAACTTAACCCAAAACAGTTATATTTTACATTAAACCTCCTATTTATATATATGCTGACACAGTGTTATACAGTCAGGTGCATAAATATTGGGACATAGGGCCTGATCCTAAACTACGCCGATGCGCTATGCTTACTAAAGCACAGCGTATCGGCGTTCACTGACCCCCATCACTCCCCCTGTGCAGGCGTATGGCCCCTTCCTTACGCCAGCTGAAGGCTACCCTAACTTCAGCCGGCGTAAGGAAGGGGCCATACGCTCGCACAGGAGCATATGGCCGCCTAGCCCCCCTGCCCACCTACACTAACCTGAACGTAGGGATGCTGGGGGACATCCCCTCCAGCGTCCCTACGGCGCTGCTACGGACACCCGATCCACGATCGGGCGTTGCCGTAGTAACGGCTGAAAAGCCAATCTTACGCTTACGCCCGCTGTCCTAGCGACGGCGGGCGTAGTTCAGGATCAGGCCCATAGACACAATTCTCATATTTTGGGCTCTATACACCACCACAATGGATTTAAAATAAAACAAACAAGATGTGCTTTAACTGCAGACTTTCAGCTTTAATTTGAGGGTATTCACATCCAAATCAGGTGAAGGAATTACAACGGTTTCTATATGTGCCTCCCAACTCCCACTTTGCTTTAATAAAGTACATTTTACCTGAAAAGCTTAGGGGGCATGCAGTATGACAGTATTTGTTTCTGAAGCACTGGGTTTGTGTCAAAACAGAATTGGCTTTATTTCTGTTTGAGGAGTTATTTTCCCTGTCCTTGTGTAGTTTTCCAACACGACAATTCACATATATACACAGTTATATACATGCTAAAATATTGTACTTGGAGGAATGTCACACAGCCCAGAACATTTTCAGTGTTAGATTTTGATCTATATATATTTTTTTGCATTTCTTATTATCCAAATCAATAAAAGTACTGAAGTAACACATAAAGCTGTTTATGCTATTTTCTTAAAAACGGTAATTGTCCAATAATTATATACTTTATATTTAGTAAATGTCATTCCCTTCCCACTCTGGATACACTCCAACCCATTCATTATAAACCTTTTTGTGGCTTATTGCCTCTTTTGCCTGAGATTTGCACTCTTTTATCTTGTATCAATCTTTATTTCTAGTTATGTGTTTCATTGCTGTCAGTAGAGCATTTACATTGCACATGTCATCCCTCTGCACTGAATATAAAACCATTTCATCTATTCATTTGTTTAAAAGAAGAGGATTTTCTGCAGAGGGATTAATGAGGATTTAGGTTAATAGGTGAATCCTGCTTCCCCACCTCCCTTCAAGCTGAAATCATTTCATAAATTGTTTATCTAACATTTTCTAGAAAAAGTGAAATGCCACATGAATATATTATAAATACAATGAGCAGCAGCAGGGGGCCAGGCCTGATTGTGCATCTGGGACACAGCTATATACTATTTGCATATATTAATATTTCCTGTTCTATCTGTGTAGGTATTTTTACTGTCTATATGTCATTTATCGCCACCTCTGTCACCTTTGAACATAATCATAGCTTTTATAAACGGTTACATTTAAGGTCAGCAGTTTCTTAAATAATTTTAATTCCAACAAAAAAAATGATCTTGGCTAAACAACCATGCCACAAGGATGAAAAAACTGTTTTCAAGTGAGCACATTGAAAGTCATTTTTGTATCAGTCTTTAGTCTTTGCTTTAATTTAGCATTGTTGGGTCTGATCCAGAGGTGCACACAAAATGCCTGTCCCATACATACTGCAAAACTGGCATGAATTTTAAATAAACATTTCCCCCACATCCAGAGGTAGGACTATATTTACTAAACTGTGGAAAGGAAAAGTGGAGATGTTGCCCATAGCAACCAATCAGTTTCTAGCTCTCGCTTTTCTATTACATAGTAGAGGATTTCTGCTAGAATCTGATTGGTTGCTATGGGCAACACATCTACTTTTCCTTTTCCATAGTTTAGTAAATCTAGCACCTGGTTGCGATTTCAACTTTTTGTATAAACATGTCAGATGCTTTGCCAGTCGTTATGTCGTCAATCAAAATGTTGGCATTTAAAATTGAAGACCGATCAAAATGTCGACAGATGAGTATTATATTATAATTACATACAGTATATATTACATATATATATATTATTACATTTCAGAAGGTTTTTTTTACAAGCCATCTGCATTACATCAAGGGCTCCATTTACTATATAGTTTTCAGGAAATAAAGACCATTTTACACCTGAAAACAGTCTTTGTCTCTGAAAACAATGTGTGCACAATTTACAAAGCTATGGAAGCCATGGCGATCATCAGCTTCTGCAGTCATGATCGCCAGCCCGCTCTAATGAATGCAGGCCGGCTGATCGTTGTAATTACAAAGTGTCGGTGCGGTTTTTAACAATCTGCGCCGACAAGTTAAATAACGCCATCTGAGGATGGCGTTAGTGTACTTAGTACAGTGGTCCCCCCCATATATCCCCCTTTTTCTCCCCCTAATAGCTGTTATTAGGGGGAGCAAAAAAAGGGTATATATCGGGAGACCACTGTTATACAAAACACAAATAAAATTGTACAAAAAAAAAATATTAAAAATATTTTTAAAAATGTATATACATTAATTAGTAAATTATTAATAAAAAATACTTTCAAATAATAATAAAAAAAGAACAATACAAAATAAACTTACCTGTCCCTGCGTCGCTTCTGCCTCTGAGTCCCACGCATGCACAGTGTTGCTTGCCTTTTGGGACATAAAAGTTTTTAAGTCCCAAAAGCCAGCTACTGCGCATGCATGAGCACTTCTTCATTCGATGCTGGCGAAAGTCCCGCGGATCATTGTGGGACCTCGCAGGACTGGTAAGAAACAGAAAATTCAACGAAAAAAGGGGCAATGCTCGCTGAGAGTTGCAGCAAGCATGCGTTTAGAAATGTACGCTTGCTTGCAACAATATAGTAAATGGAGCTCTAAGTTACAGATATTACAAATAAATACTAACATAATACTCAACTGTCGACAGTTTAACCTATCTACATTCTGGCCTGTTGACATATTGACTGTTGACATTTCATCAGATGGTGTGTTCTAAATACTAAAGATATACGCCAACCCTTATGTTTTGATTTTGGTTTTGGTTCCAAATCTTCCTTATGTTTTGATTTTAGCAAAATGTCCTGGTTATTATTTTGAATTTGGATTTCTCTAGAAAAAAGTTGATAAAAACAGACAAAATCATGTAATGTGTATATGTTTTTACTCCTATAGTATTATTAAGATCAATAAAATTAATTTCCAGTAATTTCCATTCAAATTGGACCACCTCACAATATTGTTTTCATCAGTATTGATGCAGCGGCTAAACTAAGCAACAGAGTAGCAGCAGCAGCACAAACACATGGCAGTTTAAAAGCAATATAGCATATTGGCACAGCAGTGGCAGGCAGGATGGCAGCTTAATAAACAATATGACCCTATAAAATGTTTTGCTGCAGGAAAAAAGTGGGAGTAACTGGAGTAAGTCAATAGAAGCAACAAAAAGGCCAATCCAGTGAATTAGAAAATGTTAAACTTCTTGTGGACCCCTGTATACATCATTGATAATGTGACAAGCATGACATCTTCCCCTTCAAACATGCTCTCCCTCATCCTCAAATAAAAACAAAACTATTTGTCACCACTGACAATGAAGCAATCACTTCATGTATGATTTCACACAATTGTCATCAAATGTTCAGAAACCAACCTCATGATGCTTGGCTGTCTTTCTTTGTCTTCTCACCTTTTGGCTAACAGCTAGTTTAATATATGCTGTTGAGTGAGGGGTGGCAGCCCTTCAGATGATAAGTGCTGCCATGGTCCTCTTGCCTCTTGGCTGATAAGAATAGAAAAGCTGTTATCAATGTAAGAAAAAATAAAACAGAAACACGGACCATGTTATATTATAAAAATTGATTATCAACCTGGAATCTCAGATCTTAGGCAACAACAAGGAATTATAGGAGTTAATTGATGTAAAAGCAGTTATCAATGTAAGAAAAAGGAAAAAAAACATGGCCCATGTTATATTAGAAGAATTAGAAGTAATTGGGTAAGTCCCACTATTAGATGCATGGAAAAATTCTGCTTTCAAATTCTGAAGAATCATTTTGTTTCTTAATAGATACTACACTGAATCAAACTGTACTAATAGATATAATGGTCCTGATTCACAGTTACGTATTTTTGTCTTTAGAAATGGTACGTAAATAGTGTAAGTAAGCTACTGATAAAGAAAAATTCTGCTTTTGGACAGTGAAGGAAAAAAATGAGTTTTAATGTGTACATTACTAGATTAATTCGTTTTGATAGATATGGTGTATGATAGCCACTAAGGCAAACTAGCAGTGACAAGAAAAAAGTCTGCTTTAAATCAGTGAATATACAATGTAACTGTGTAATGGCTACAGCCAGCATGCATTCTCCTCAATTCTGCTATCTGAAATGGCTGCAAAACCACGAGAGAACGCCTCATATAGAATCCAAAACAAGGACCGTATTCAGAATCCCGCACGCTTTCCGTGCGTGCGGGTGCCTGTAATTACGCGAGCAAAAGGGGAGTGCACACTCCCTGTCACTCCCCTCTCGCGTGCTGGCTTTATGGCAGCTTACGCCATACGACTGCTGATCCGCTACAGTGTGGGAGCCCCTAAAACAAGAAAATGATGGATGTCCAAATAACATATAGATTTTAATAAGCCATAATGTGATATATCACAATAAATTACAAAAAAAACTGATAACATATAAAAAAAAAATCAATAGTTAAAATAATCATAATGATAACCTAAAATTTACTGCCACATTTTGGTTTTCTAAGAAGTATCTGTGTATCTACTTCCTCAATAGATGATAATGCTTTTCATAATACAGTATCAGGATATCCTCTAGTTCTAAATTTAGTAAGTAATAATTCAGCCTGCTCTTTATAGTCTGATTCTAAGGTACAATTTCTTTTAACACATCCCAGTTGACCTTTAAGTATATTCATTACCCAAGGTTTGTAATGACTCCTAGTATAATGGAGATAATTATTCGAACTGACTGGCTTATTGTAATTTTTACACACAATGGGCCGTATGCAGAGCTCCGGCCGCATTGCATTTGCGTATACGCAATTTACGTTGCAAGAAGTAACGTAGATTACGTTACAAAATTACTGCGCATGTGCAGTAGCACTTTTCTGAAAACTCCGGCCGCAAATGCAATGCGGCCAGAGCTCTGCATACAGCCCCATAATACCATCTTGAGCTGTCAAAGTTAAATCTAGATAGTTGATAGATTTATGGTATGTGGCAGTAAATTTTAGGTTATAATCATTATGGTTGTTTTTAATATTGTTTTTTTTTATGTGTTATCGTTTTTTTATGTAATTTATAGTGATATAGAACATTGTGGCTTATTAAAATCTATGTTATTTGGACATCCATAATTTTCTTGTTTTATCTTCAGCCATTCTGAGCAATAAGGATAATTCCCTATACATAGTATATATTGCATATTTACATTAGCGCTGGTGCATATATACATATATATACACAGATATTATTAGTTATTTTGTGTGTTCATGCATCTGAAATGTGTGAATTAACAAAAAAAAGTCAACATTTTCATGGCCCTATATTAAGCTTGTCAGTTCTTTTTTTATTTTAAAACAAATACTTTCACTAAGATGGTACTAACCAGATGACAAAATAAAAAAAAAAAACATTTTATTTAAAAATTACATATGATTTTAAATATAACTAGAAGATGTAAAGTTATGACATTATGTTCATTTTGTGTTATTTAAGGTGTTTACAAGCTTAAATAGTTTTCTTTTGTATGCTTTGAGGATACGTTCTGGACTTAGACATAACACTGTCAGGTGCAATTTTTTTTGTTTCCCAAGCGCACATAAGCTGAAGATCTGGATTGGATGCACTTTATCATTGACAATGTGCATCCACCCCTTCCTGCCTATTAAAGGACATAAGTGGAGGCAGACATTATGGTCTGAATTACACGTGAATGGTTTTTGTGCAAGGGCAATTCAAAATTATACAAAGATATATTACGGGAGCTGCCAAGCACTCACATTGCACTACAATAAACACACATGTAACCTTTTGCGTACATAATTACTTCCTATACCTCAAGTGTCAGATTGGTTTTAATGGAGAAATGATAAAGATCACAACGCTCCACCAAGTTTTAAATTGTGTCTGTGGGCTATATTTAAAAGCAGAAAAATAAGGCAAAAGAAGGCAAAATATTGAAAAGATAAAAATAGAAGCTCTCTGGTGCACTGCTGAGAAATCTGACACATTTTGCCTGGGCTTTTTCAAAGTATCACTGCATCATGTTTCTCAGATAGTGCACCAGAGGCTCTCCTGCTGACTATTTCACTACTGCCGCCCATCCCATTCAGAACAATAAGGAGGGATTATGTTACTTACCTGAGTGGTGAAGAACAGACCACAAGGTTGCTAATATTTATATGGGACAGTTTGTTTATTTGGTTTGTAGCAGCAGTATATTGATGTCGGGTTTAAAACTTCATGGCCAAAAGTCTGTACACAAGAGGCTTTCCCATGACACTCCGCTCTTGCATGCAGACTTTAGCTGACTTATGTGTGTATACATACATATTTATTTTATCATAGAAATAAAAAAAACCCTTGCAGTTAAACATGTCTGATTAAGGTTTCCTCAATCGACAAAAAATTACAAATGAACTGTAAAACTCTGAAAAGTTTGGGTGATCTTTAACCCATGGTAATCAAATACAGAAATTTGCAGTGCCATCATTTTGTAAGTGACAACAATCTCACTCCATGATAGTGCTGAATCTAACCAGAGGCACAATGGCAACACATACAGGAAAAATGGCAAAATAAATTATATAATTAGTAAGGCAAGGTCCAAGCAGAAGGTAACAGTGAATATTTGACATTCATACCCCTTTCACATTACCACCAAATACC
>WWET01004690.1:105348-117784 GCA_011038615.1 Limnodynastes dumerilii | reverse complement strand
TTGACACGGCGCTCAATGGCTCCTCCTCTGCTTAATGACTGCTTCTAATGACCATTCGGTCACTAGGGGGCAGCCTTTTATTTAAATGATGACATCAGGTACATTGATCATCACTCAGCATCAGAAGATTCAACTCTTCAAGCAACTCTTCCCAAGAAAGATGACAGCAAACGGTTAGTGAAAAACATTTTTATTATTTTTTAACACATTACACTGTACATCGCATAACAGTTAGTATAGGACACAGGACAAACGGAGGTAAGTGGACACATTAGGGGGTAATATTAGTTAGGACAAATGTTTTTTTTTACATGAACACATGGTAATATTTATTGTGATTTTCTCTGAACACTGTATTTTTTACATTCACCTCACAGCGCAGCATGCTTAGAAACCTTAGCATGCTGACGCTGATACAGCTACATGGCTAAGCAATGCTGCAAGCATGCTGCAAGTAAAGATTTTTTTACATCTCATGCGAGTTGCCGTGATTTTGTCAGGGATAATTCGCGGTGCTTCTCAATAGAAAAGCACCGCGATTTACCCCTTTGAAACTCACAGCATCTCGTAAGAGTTTGAAAAAAATCGCATTTAAATCGTAGCTTAGTGAATTCCGTAAATTCACGCTGCAAATCGCATGAAAATCGCGGCGAGATGCTGCGAATTGATTTTCAATGAAAAAATCACGCTTTGTAAATAAACCCCATAATGTCTTCCCTCCTGGAGATCACGAAGGGAAGGAAAATAAGACTGTATGTGGGCAGGGCTCGATGGAGCGTTTATGCAATTCATGACCTAAAGTCCCATACCGTGCCTGACAAAATATAATCTATACTTTTACTAGGGAAGGAGTGGAGCTTGAATATGCAAATTGCCATCAAGCCATGCCTATCCATAGTAACGCAAGGGCTCCTACAAGAGGGGCAGGACTTAAGGCTATGATTTGCATTACAGCCTCAGTTCCCATTGTGGGAGATTTGGCAGCTCTCTCAAGATACTGGATAATGGCTGAAAATTTTATTTAGTATTAAGGTTGCTGAAGATCAACTGATGATGATGTGTTTTTTGAACAAGTTGAGAAGTAAAAGTGACAGCCATTTCGCTGGAGACCAAAATGCTATGAAGCCTATGTAAATAGCTCAATATCTTTGACAAATTATTTGAGACACATTTGATTGTGACAGCTGATCACCATATGCTGAGTTAAACTGAAAAGTGATGACATAGCATATCGTTAGCTACACCTCAATCACTAGTTTAAACAAAAATGTATTGTACTATTTATATGTTGACAAAATCCCCATTCCCATGTTACAGAAAATTCTTAGATAAATAGAGTGGAAATAAAATTGTAAGTCATTAGCTCCATCCATGTAAAGGACTAATCCACAGCAGCTGGAGAACCAATTATCTTGGGGATTGGGGATTCAAATAGACACAACTTGCACTTTTCTGCTCCAGAAGAGATAGCAAAAGTCTATGCAACAGTAAAAGAAATTGCTAAACATTTATGGAAAATGATAAAAACTAAATATATATAAAAAATGGAATAAATATTAATGGCTCCATGTCTGGTAAAAAAGACATTTTATTTTTATGTGAAATAAAAATAAATACAAGAAATATGTATAAGACATTTTTACAAAAAGCCCTTATTCATTAAATTAGTTGACAATTTAACTAGTTAAACTAGTTAAACTAGATAACTCACCAACAAAAGAGCTTTTTACTATTCATACATTGTCATAAATTTCTTATTATGTAAAAATGGTGAAGTTGGACAAGATCTTGCTTTCTGTTTGCCAGTTTGAGCAGCTGGACCACTTTCTGCACCTCTTTGACCATACAGCTGCAGTCCTGTGATACTTTAGCAAAAACATTTGCTGAAGAGTGAGACTTATTTTTTGCTTTATTTGTCTTTTATTACATAAAGTAGACTGTAAAATTATCACCTACACTGGTCATCAGCACAAGACATCTTGCTGCAATTCTAAAACCACTGTATGATAAATGATTTACATTAAATTGCACTGATAAGGGATTTTATTGTTATCACCACTTATTGACATTATCAATTAAGAAAGGTGCACAGACCAAAGATTTAAAAGCACATATACCACTACATATCACTATGCAAACGTTTATATTAATAGTCACAGAAAATTATAGCGGCCCTGATTTACAGTTAAGACTAAAATTGCGAACTTATCTAAATATACACATGTCAAAAATCTGCAATACCGATTCAGAGAAAATACAGAACCCGATTAACCACTCCCCCTGTGTCGGGAGTGCTAAGTAAAGAAGTAGTTCTTTGCTGTGTATATTTAGGTACTTGCAGACTTAATTAGCTTTGAATTGGCTGAGCGTTCAGTTGCTTAAAATTGGTTATGATTTAAAGATACATAACTAAACGCACTGATTATGATTCTGAAAAGTAATTTTTTTTTCTTTTAAAAACTCTCATTAACATATGTAAACAAAAGTACCAACATAAATACAACTTTAAATGGGAATAATCATGTCATACTTAACAAAACACATAAATGCATACTGCATGAAGTTATAAATACAAGTTATATACTACATAAGAGAGTTTTATAAACATTTAACATTTTTTATTTTAAATAAGATGAATAACACAAACAACCAATACAGTTAAATAAGTAAATCTAATGGTGTTTGGTCAGAAAAAAAGGGAAAAATAACCCCTACCTTTATAAGATTAAAATCTTGCACAAAATGTAAAATCAGCACAGGATTTAAAATAAACGAGCCTTTATTTGTTTCATTTAAAAAAACACATCTATTGATTAAAAACACGCAGCAGGTGTGGCCTATACTAAGTAAGAGAAGACGCATGGCCTCACACTAAACAATATGGTTTATCAACTTAGGAGTGGTTGAGAGCTACCCTAACTTCCTGTGCGTATGTTAGCTTACGCAAGGCACTTCTACTTGTTAATCATTCCTAACTCTGTTGGAATGCCCATATTGTACATTACAAGCCCGTGTGCAGCTCATTTGCATTAAGAGTCTTGCCCTTCTAGCCATACATGTGGGACTCATTCCGTGCCTATGCGTGCATGAGTCCTAAGTCAAGCGTCTGTGTTTGTGATTCAGTCAACAATGATTTACTTGCATATATTAGGATTCTGGGAATGCACAGTTTAACTGATTGTAAAAATATGCACAGAAATTCTACAGTAACTTAAGTGTGAATACGGTCCATCAAAACATACCTCCCAACATTTGAGAATTCGAAAGAGGGACAAAATTTCGTGGCCTAGTAGAGGGTGTGTGTCTTGAACCATTCAGTGGGTGTGTCTGGGAAAGTGGGTGTGTCTTGCAGCGGGTCTAGTGCCTTCCCCTATTGTCAACCATCTATATGTCTGCCTCTTAATATTAGGCCTGCCATCCATATGTCTGACACTTATTATTTGTCTAGGATTCATATGTCCAGCCTCCATATTCGCCTTTTTTATTTGTCTTACCTCCGTGTCTGCCCCTTATTATTATTATGTACAGCCTCCATATCTCTCCCCCATGTTTATTTGTCCAGTCTCCATGTCTGCCTCTTTATTATTTGTCAAGCCTCCATGTCTTCCCCTAATTATGTCCAGCCTCCATATCCGCCTCTTTATTATTTGTACAGCCTCCATGTCTGCCCCTTATAATGTCCAGCCTCCATGTCTGCCCCTTTTAAGGTGCAGCCTCCATGTCTGCCCCTTGTAATGTCCAACCTCCATCTCTGCCCCTTGTAATGTCCAGCCTCCATGTCTGCCCCTTGTAATGTCCAGCCACCATGTCTGCCCCTTTTAATGTCCAGCCTCCATGTCTGCCCCTTGTAATGTCCAACCTCCATCTCTGCTCCTTTTAATGTCCAGCCTCCATGTCTGCCCCTTGTAATGTCCAACCTCCATCTCTGCTCCTTTTAATGTCCAGCCTCCATGTCTGCCCCTTGTAATGTCCAACCTCCATCTCTGCTCCTTTTAATGTCCAGCCTCCATGTCTGCCCCTTGTAATGTCCAACCTCCATCTCTGCTCCTTTTAATGTCCAGCCTCCATGTCTGCCCCTTGTAATGTCCAACCTCCATCTCTGCTCCTTTTAATGTCCAGCCTCCATGTCTGCCCCTTGTAATGTCCAACCTCCATCTCTGCTCCTTTTAATGTCCAGCCTCCATGTCTGCCCCTTGTAATGTCCAACCTCCATCTCTGCTCCTTTTAATGTCCAGCCTCCATGTCTGCCCCTTGTAATGTCCAACCTCCATCTCTGCTCCTTTTAATGTCCAGCCTCCATGTCTGCCCCTTGTAATGTCCAACCTCCATCTCTGCTCCTTTTAATGTCCAGCCTCCATGTCTGCCCCTTGTAATGTCCAACCTCCATCTCTGCTCCTTTTAATGTCCAGCCTCCATGTCTGCCCCTTGTAATGTCCAACCTCCATCTCTGCTCCTTTTAATGTCCAGCCTCCATGTCTGCCCCTTGTAATGTCCAACCTCCATCTCTGCTCCTTTTAATGTCCAGCCTCCATGTCTGCCCCTTGTAATGTCCAACCTCCATCTCTGCTCCTTTTAATGTCCAGCCTCCATGTCTGCCCCTTGTAATGTCCAACCTCCATCTCTGCTCCTTTTAATGTCCAGCCTCCATGTCTGCCCCTTGTAATGTCCAACCTCCATCTCTGCTCCTTTTAATGTCCAGCCTCCATGTCTGCCCCTTGTAATGTCCAACCTCCATCTCTGCTCCTTTTAATGTCCAGCCTCCATGTCTGCCCCTTGTAATGTCCAACCTCCATCTCTGCTCCTTTTAATGTCCAGCCTCCATGTCTGCCCCTTGTAATGTCCAACCTCCATCTCTGCTCCTTTTAATGTCCAGCCTCCATGTCTGCCCCTTGTAATGTCCAACCTCCATCTCTGCTCCTTTTAATGTCCAGCCTCCATGTCTGCCCCTTGTAATGTCCAACCTCCATCTCTGCTCCTTTTAATGTCCAGCCTCCATGTCTGCCCCTTGTAATGTCCAACCTCCATCTCTGCTCCTTTTAATGTCCAGCCTCCATGTCTGCCCCTTGTAATGTCCAACCTCCATCTCTGCTCCTTTTAATGTCCAGCCTCCATGTCTGCCCCTTGTAATGTCCAACCTCCATCTCTGCTCCTTTTAATGTCCAGCCTCCATGTCTGCCCCTTGTAATGTCCAACCTCCATCTCTGCTCCTTTTAATGTCCAGCCTCCATGTCTGCCCCTTGTAATGTCCAACCTCCATCTCTGCTCCTTTTAATGTCCAGCCTCCATGTCTGCCCCTTGTAATGTCCAACCTCCATCTCTGCTCCTTTTAATGTCCAGCCTCCATGTCTGCCCCTTGTAATGTCCAACCTCCATCTCTGCTCCTTTTAATGTCCAGCCTCCATGTCTGCCCCTTGTAATGTCCAACCTCCATCTCTGCTCCTTTTAATGTCCAGCCTCCATGTCTGCCCCTTGTAATGTCCAACCTCCATCTCTGCTCCTTTTAATGTCCAGCCTCCATGTCTGCCCCTTGTAATGTCCAACCTCCATCTCTGCTCCTTTTAATGTCCAGCCTCCATGTCTGCCCCTTGTAATGTCCAACCTCCATCTCTGCTCCTTTTAATGTCCAGCCTCCATGTCTGCCCCTTGTAATGTCCAACCTCCATCTCTGCTCCTTTTAATGTCCAGCCTCCATGTCTGCCCCTTGTAATGTCCAACCTCCATCTCTGCTCCTTTTAATGTCCAGCCTCCATGTCTGCCCCTTGTAATGTCCAACCTCCATCTCTGCTCCTTTTAATGTCCAGCCTCCATGTCTGCCCCTTGTAATGTCCAACCTCCATCTCTGCTCCTTTTAATGTCCAGCCTCCATGTCTGCCCCTTGTAATGTCCAACCTCCATCTCTGCTCCTTTTAATGTCCAGCCTCCATGTCTGCCCCTTGTAATGTCCAACCTCCATCTCTGCTCCTTTTAATGTCCAGCCTCCATGTCTGCCCCTTGTAATGTCCAACCTCCATCTCTGCTCCTTTTAATGTCCAGCCTCCATGTCTGCCCCTTGTAATGTCCAACCTCCATCTCTGCTCCTTTTAATGTCCAGCCTCCATGTCTGCCCCTTGTAATGTCCAACCTCCATCTCTGCTCCTTTTAATGTCCAGCCTCCATGTCTGCCCCTTGTAATGTCCAACCTCCATCTCTGCTCCTTTTAATGTCCAGCCTCCATGTCTGCCCCTTGTAATGTCCAACCTCCATCTCTGCTCCTTTTAATGTCCAGCCTCCATGTCTGCCCCTTGTAATGTCCAACCTCCATCTCTGCTCCTTTTAATGTCCAGCCTCCATGTCTGCCCCTTGTAATGTCCAACCTCCATCTCTGCTCCTTTTAATGTCCAGCCTCCATGTCTGCCCCTTGTAATGTCCAACCTCCATCTCTGCTCCTTTTAATGTCCAGCCTCCATGTCTGCCCCTTGTAATGTCCAACCTCCATCTCTGCTCCTTTTAATGTCCAGCCTCCATGTCTGCCCCTTGTAATGTCCAACCTCCATCTCTGCTCCTTTTAATGTCCAGCCTCCATGTCTGCCCCTTGTAATGTCCAACCTCCATCTCTGCTCCTTTTAATGTCCAGCCTCCATGTCTGCCCCTTGTAATGTCCAACCTCCATCTCTGCTCCTTTTAATGTCCAGCCTCCATGTCTGCCCCTTGTAATGTCCAAAGGTCACATGACACCCTGTGAGAGAAACTTGTGTGAATGAGTCATCGCTAGAGCTGGAGACTTCTGTCTCTCTCTCTATAGGCAGAGATGATTCATGGGCTTCACTGACAGCCTGTCAGTGTCTAAGCCGGATCCCCTAGAAAAAACACAAACTGCAGAAAGTCCCATGCGGTATCCATACGCAGGGGACAAATAGTAAAGTGTGCCAGTGATTACGCGATCACTGACTATGCTTAAGAGGAGAATGTCAATTACTGACATCCATCCTCTTTCACTGCACTTTGTGGGGGCCCTGGGAGGCGGGCGGGACAAGCTGGGAGGCGGGCGGGACAGCGGGACAGTCCCCCAAAAGTGGGACAGTCCTCCAAAAGCGTGACTGTCCCGCTGAAATCGGGACAGTTGGGAGCTCTGACAACATGGTATAGAACAAATACAGACTTAAAGTAAAAGTAAGCATGCTTACACCCATTTATAGAGTCTTCTGAATGTTATTAATATGACTACATCGAGAGAGGACGATAGGACAATTCTCTGGGCAACAAAAAAACACTAAAGACACTACTGACAATGATAGGTCACCAAACATGTCCTAGAGAGGGCGAGAGAAGGTGGAATGCGTGTGAACTGGTACATTGGCAGCACATGGCAGATTTCTTTACAGCTGTATACAAACTGCAAGGACAGCAACAAAACTTACATAAAGTATCCCAAGAGAAATAAGCATGCAAAACAAATCAGTCAGAGATTCTCTCCTACTTAATGGTCCATTAACCCCTTCTACACATTACCAAACTGTGCACTGTAATAATACAGATGGTACTTGTCTATTAGATCTGCCATAATGTGCAGTGGTGTAGATTATGTCTTTGAGATGTTAGGTAGAAAATCAAAGCTTCACCTTTCCAAGGAACCCTGAAATATGTTACCTTTTTATCATATGTTCTGTAGTAAAGTTTTGGAAATAGTCTGGTTTTCAGAAGATGATTCCTGGAGTGTATGTTATATGAAAGGATGTGTACAAGATATTAAGCAGGATGCTTTGAGAACGAGAATGTTTAAAATGTGTTCGGCAGATACTCATGGTCAGTTTCTATTAAGGCTTTTGACAAATAAATATGGCTTACATTTGGGTTTTGATAAACATTCTTTCTGCAAATACAAAAGAAAGATACTGTATATATGTAATTATAAAAATACAAAAAAATTCCGGCGCACACTAGCAAAAAATATATTAATAAATAAATAAAAAGTAAAAATTATATATATGGGTATGTATATATATGTATATATAGGCTGCCAACCTCAGACAGGTCTGGAGTCTGTCAAAAAAACTTTCAAGACATATGTCTAAATGTTGAATGTTATATTCAATTTTTAGATTTATGGTGATCTCAAGGAGTCATTTAGGTTTTTTATTTGGCGCCATTATACCTCTGTATTCTTTATTTTCCTTGTATATATGTAATGAATGTCTGTATGTCTATTGGAACGTTCTGTTTGGAGTCAAGATATTGTGTAGTGTGTGGGCAGCAGGGGCAGATGTATCAGCGGGGTAGCTGGTGCACTGCCTGGGCCCATAGAGAGTGGGGTTCCCACACGGTGGCTTGCCACTGCACAAAACTGACCAGGGTCCAGTGTGTGAAGTTGTGGGCTACAGCGTAAAGATATGACAGAACTATGTAAGATGATATAATTATCTTTCAAGGTAGCATCAGTTGCTAAGAGATGAGGCTACGTTCTTTGCAGAAACTATGGTTGACTGAAGCAACTGATGGAGTCACCTAAATTGTCCTAACTCCTTATGCAGTTGCATCGTCCTTTGCAGAAAGTCTTTTTAAAACTGCTAGGATTCAGCCACATCACTTAGCAACCAATATGACTGAGCCAGTAGTCAGGGTTTGTCACCCCAGCCAATATTTGCCAGCCTAGAGGGGGGGCACTGCATCTGGGCCCACCTCTAGCTTGTTGTGCTACTGGTAGTCAGCTTAAGTACCGAAATCCTAGAGGGTATTGCATTTATATTATATGCATTAGATTTGTAAATGTACTGATACACATACAATATTTAAAGAGGATTTATTAGTATGGAATGGCAAATTCCTCAGTACTAACTTAATGAATAAAGAACATACATCTTACATTTCATTGTTTAGAATTATGGGTATCTTTTACAGCGTACAATCTATCTACTTAAAAGCCTTTGGACCAGATCCAGAAGTCTGTATGACAGGGTAATTATGCATTCTGAATGCATAAGTACAGGGGCGTTACTAGAACTTTGTGGGCCCCATAGCAGAAATTTGAAGGGGCCCTCAATATATATATATATAAACCAACAGAGAAAACAAGAGGTGTACCTAGGTACACCTAGGTTGCTTAAACTAGTATTACGTAAAGGTTGGTTGAACTAGTATTACGTAAACAGCTAATGGGGGAGGGAGAAGTTTTACCTACTTTTCCATATGATATACAAAAAAGAAAGACAAAAATATCCCGTAAGGGAATAACCCCAGCGCTATAATGAAATATATAAATGTGAAAATATATAGAAACTACACCGAACAGCAAACATAAAATCAACAATTATTTTGTAAACACATATGTCCTGATTGGACTAAAAAGCCACAAATCACATTGGTGAATTTTTATATATTTAATTATAGCGCTGGGGTTATTCCCTTGCGGGATATATATATAAACCCCCTCACTAACTTCAAATTATCAGCTATGCAAGTCAGCAACCTATTAAGTCCGGAAAAATCGCCTGGTGACTCCTCTATTTTCTCTGCAAAGACACTGACATCATCACGTCACATCAAGTTTTTATGTCAGCGTCATTGCAAAGATTGATAGAGGAGTAGATGTTCGTTAATCATATTCACGAGCGCTGTGGAAAGTGTCTCCACAGTGCTGGTATAGAGAGTCACGGTAAACAGACTATCCATCTGCTATGACCCTGTATTGTAGCACTGTGGAGACAGACTCTTCTGCGCTGCTTAAGAACCAACCAACACCAATACAGGTGTGGTGAGTGTGATTGATGGGCCAGCGGGCCTCCTAAGATGCCAGGCTCCATAGCAATTGCACCCATTTCAACCTCTGTAGTTACGCCCTTGCATATGTACCCATTGCAATCCTACTGTGCATATGCGTGTATGCATGGCGGCTGAGTGCATGGAGTGTACTACCCTCGCATGCATGTAATCTAGGAGATACTGTGAAATGTGTCCATCCATACAGAATATACACATATACACACACACACTTCTCTCCTGTGCACATAAATTCCTTCAATAAAGTTCATAAAGCATGCCTCTGCATTATACCTATTGCACAAAAGGAGCACACCACCCTGAATGAATACCCTAATGACTTGGCAACCAAATTACTTTTATGAAGGATGGTTTTGTAATAACATTGTATTATAAATGTTGTAATAATGGAGTGAAGTTCACTTTTCAGTGATGGATGATGAGTAGGTGACTTCAATGGTAAGGCCATGTGTGTAGTGACACTTAAACAGGAGCTCCATCTTGTACTGATCTTTTCTGAACATTTAGATAATAAACTTACACTTAAAACAGTCTGTGGATATATAATGGCTCTTTAGAAAGTTACTCAAGCCAAGTTGAATACAACTTAGAAGAGTTATAAATCTACAATGTGTACATTTAGACATCATATATCTTCCTTGGGATTCAAACATCTAATCTTTTCATAGGACATAAACCACAGCACCAAACATGTCTGCCGCCAGACATAAACATGACCAATAGCAGCTCAGACATAAATATTTGATGAGGACAGATGATCTGTTTATATACTGCGGCAGAGACACTCATGAAAATGAGTCTTTGCTTCATTTTCTAAACAAGTTCTTGTGTTTTGAAATGTAATTTAAACATACAGATGTGCAAAGATTTCAGAGCTGTTCTACAAAGTATTTACTCTCTTTGGCCCTTCTTGATGAATACTACGCCAGACCAGGGGCGTTTTAAGAAGTGAGGGGGCTATTGTGCAGCATTTGTACATGAGCCCCCCAGCCCCCCTTACCTGAGACAGGACTTCCTGAAAAGGGGTGGAGCCTAATGGTGCAATAAGCCCCTCCCCTTTTTGGCTATGAATAGGGACAGTCCCACCACAGGGGGTCTCATTCGGCATCTATTTCTTCCCTATGGAAGATCTTAGAGGAAAGAAATAGATGCCAAATGGCCCCTCTTCCCATGCCAACCCTGGGTGCAGGATGCATGCCGCAGGGCCCCCAGTTCTGAGGGGCCTGTGTGCACTGCACACCCTGCACCCATTATAGATACGCCTATGCGCCAGACTGTGTAGTGTTTTTGGCTTATTATTGCACTGTGCATGTCGTTCATGCAAAAGTGGCAGTTTGTTCATTTTTGGTAACCTGCTCGTAAAGAGATTTTAAAAGGGAGGACAGAGGTAGAATAACACCCTTTAGGCTCTATACTGCAAAACAAGTAAGATATAGACAAGAACAATTGCAAAAATGACTGATTTATGGTCTTAGACATATCTATTGCTGACATTACTACCTCTACTGGCATTGGAAGATCACAAATATATTAGAAAACTGGGACCTGTCCCCTCTGTAAACATTTATTAGTTTTACTGGGCCTGATCCAGACCTATGCTCGGGAGCGTTTTTACGGTGGTCGTAAGCGTAAAAACGGGCATTTGTATTTACTGCGCATGCTCGGGTCAGATATTATGCTCATGTTACACTACGAAATTCTGAGCGTATGGGCCTTGAGCATACCAGCTTTGTAACAATGATCGAGGGGGCGTGCCTGCCATACGAAACCCGTAAATACGCACAGAGGGCGGGGTGAGGCATTTCAATTGTACAGTATGGGCGGTGCTAAGCGTCGTAACTACACAATGAACTTACGGCCGCCGGTGGTTACAATCAGAAACAGGGCCGCCATCAGGGGGGGACAGCCGGGCCTAGTGTCCCGGGCCCGGACAGAGAGGGGTTCCGACATAGTCCCAGGCCTCTTCTCTGTCTTGCCCACCATACCTCCCAACTGTCCCGATTTCCGCAGGACAGTCCCGATTTCGGTGCACTGTCCTGCTGTCCCGCCCGTTGCCTTGTTTGTCCCGATAAGCAGAGAAATTATTATTATTATTATTTTTTTTTTCATTTATTTCAGCGGCAATAAGCCAGTTGTCCAGCAGGTGGCGCTGTGACGATCTGGTAGAGGAGGTTCCGCACACAGGAAATCACCTCTGCAGAGTTCCTGAATGTCACTGTCTTCAGCCAGTATCCAGCATGTCTCCCCTGCTACCACTGCCCTGCTCTGGACTGGTGAGTGACCGGGGGCCTCTACCCTATGCTTTGCTTGTCCTATCTGCATGGGCTGTGGATAGCTGTGGAGGGATACAGATAGTGAAAGGACCAGGGAGACTAACAGCCATAACAAGGGAGTAGGTGAAGGCTGGCACTGTCAATGGGGGGCAGATGTAGGCTGTCAATTGGGGGTAGACATCACATTGGAGGCAGGCATATGCAATAGGGGGCATATAGAGACTGGCACTGACAATAGGGGGCAGACATAATATGTCACAATTTTGTGTCCTCGGTCAGGAACCTAAGGAAAAGAAAGAAAAGGGAAGGCAGAAAAAAAAAAAAAGAAAGTAGAGGAGCAGGAAAGAGGTGTGACCCCACATTTGGGACGCTTTGCGGCAGCACAGATATATTTATACTTGTCAACAATG
>WWET01004690.1:90873-102260 GCA_011038615.1 Limnodynastes dumerilii | reverse complement strand
TCAGAAAAGTCAGGGTAGGGTTTGCTGGGCGTAAGAAGGCAAAACTAAGTGCGACCAAGGGGAGTGCCTATGGGAGTGCATCGTAGGTACGCTGGCGTAAATACGCTACACACATGATCGTTTCATGAGCGTAGGTCTGGATCAGGCCCAGTGTCTTTAACATGCAAAATTACTAAAGGAATGGAAATGTGGTTTATGCTTTGATAATATATATTAAATTATAAGGACTTTTTTGTTTTGTTACAAACATTGATTAACCCTGGTAGCAGAGTGTAAAAGTCATAGTAATAATAACTTGTATAGTTTTGTAAAGGTAAAGTATGTGTTACTGCATGCTGACATTCAAGGGCAGTGACTCCTGTAGTGCCCCAGGGAAAAATGCTAATAAAATATTCCCCCAACACAGAATTTTATTCCATCTTTATGTGACCACCTAATCCTTCAGTTGTAGTTTTAGTTTGTTCTTTTCTACTTGCATGTTTTTTAAGATAGATTACATTCTGTTTCTGGCCAATTCTGGGTGAACACCTAAGTATGCTCTATTCACTGATGGAATGTAGACTTTCAATGTTACCTGAAAAATGCCACAAACAAAGCATGGTAAGTTCTGCATAGAGACCTAACAGCAGGGCTTAAGACTGTATGGGATGCAGTTGCCGGTACGAAGGGTTGGTTTTTGAGAATTATTAAACTAATGTTTAATTTTGACTGCACCATTCCTAATTTGAAACTGAAATTCTACGTTGTCGAAACCGAATCAAAACATTGATATTAGACTCAAATATAAAAACTAAGCTTGGCAAAGGTTTATGAACAAAGGACCTCGGAAAAGTGCGGGAAAATATGAAAGCGGATTTACGTAATCACATGCGCGCATTAGAGTGCACGTGCGTACTTTCGCAGGCTTTTTAGGCTTTTCTTTGGTACGATATTACTCATTAATAAACACACTGACATTCATATTTTCATATAGGACTTGTTCATGTTTAATGTATAAATGCGTTACTATTTACTAAAACTGTATTTTAGTAAAATACAGCCGTTCCCCCTGCCTCATTTCAGGCTGCGGACGCAACCACCTTACTTCAAGTTCCCGCAATTTTACGCCCTAGAAATACGCACACCTCACCCGTAATAATAGGGTCACCTACCCACACATCTAGTAGCGAAACACCGCAGTCTACAGACATATCTGTGGATGACATACCAGCACATGTAACTAGATCAATTACTAATAAAAATCCTGTTTGTCTAGATAAATCTGGTAATCATAGAAATTGTTTAGGATGTGATGGATTGTATCTGTCACGATCCGCGGCAAGTGCTGCACTTACCCCGTCCGCCGGCTGTCTTCTTCCGGAGTCTGCCACTATTACAGTGACAGACTCCGATACTCACCATAAGGCTGCAGGCGTCTGTTCCGGCGTCTTCCACATGGATTCTGGCGGCAGATGCGGCGGTGCTCCGGTCTATGGTTGCCGCCATCTTGGATTATCCACGTGATAGCCAGCCACCAATAATACTCACCTTCTCCGGTCCTCCAGCCAATCAGGAAGCAAGGCACACTATTTAAAGCCCTCAGACCTGCTGTTCAGTGCCAGAACAACTAGGTCTCCTATGTGCCTGGTACTCCTGATATTGCTCTTGCAGTGATCCAGTCCTGTTGGTCCAGTCTTGTCGGTCCAGTTCTGTTGGTCCAGTCCTGTCGGTTCAGTCCTGTCGGTCTAGTCCAGAGGTCCAGTCCTAAGGTCCAGTCCTAAGGTCCAGTCCTGAGGTTCCGTCCTGAGGTCCAGTCCTAAGGTCCAGTCCTGAGGTCCAGTCCTGTGGTCCAGTTAGTTCAACCCTGCTGACTCCAGCCCTGCTGAATTCGGTGCCGCTGACTCCAACCCTGCTGCCATCCGGCCCAACCTCTACAGCATCCGACCATCTGGCCCAACCTCTACAGCATCCGGCCATCCGGCCATCCGGCTCAACCTCTACAGCATCCGGCCATCCAGCCCAACCTCTACAGCATCCGGCCATCCAGCCCAACCTCTACAGCATCCAGTTCACCGGCTCCACCTTTCCATCCTCCGCCTAATTAACCCAAACACTCTGGCTACCGTACTCCTTTGACTTTACCTATTGTTCTTTCTAATTTGGACTATTGTCACATTCCCCAAATCCTTCTTTGTGTATTATTTTTACATGCACCAAACCCCTATTAAACCTGCAAGTTTCCTATTCAAACCTACGCATCTACTTACTCCCTTGGTACCTGAAAAGGGTCCACAAGATTTGGAACCCGTGACAGTTTGTTCTGGCCACATGGATCCTACCAGGGAAAACCCCCAGGGGACAATGCCTACCTTGGCTGATCGAATTGGGCATCAGGAAACAACCATTGGGCAGGTGGTGTCCTGCCTCCATGAACTTGCAAACCAAGTAGGTGCCTTCCAGCATACCATGTTGCATCTAAGCCAGCCTCCAGTAGCAGGGCCTTCTTCTGTTATTAACAGCCCCCGGATTCCTTTATCCACTCCTGCCAAATATGATGGTGACCCCAAGTTATGCCGAGGGTTCCTGAATCTATGTCTACTACACTTTGAACTACAACCTGACCAGTTTACTTCTGACAAGATTAAAGTAGCATACATCATATCCCTCCTTTCAGGCCAAGCTTTAAATTGGGTTTCACCACTTCTAGAGAAAGATAACCCTCTTATTTCAAACTTAAAAGACTTCCTGGAAACCTTTCGGATCATATTCGACACTCCTGGTCGTTCCACATCCGCCGCCAAGGATATTTTACGTCTTCGCCAGCGTGCATCAACTCTAGGACAGTACGTGGTTCAATTTCGGACACTTGCTTCTGAACTGACTTGAGGTGAAGATGCCCTAGTTTTGGTATTCTGGCATGGGTTAGCTGATCGCATTAAGGACAATCTAGTTTTCCTCCCAGCTGCCTCCTACTCTGAATGGGTTAATCTCAACTTGTATCCGGGTGGATATTCGCCAGCGCGAGAGAGCATCTGAAAGGAGAGAAACTACTCATCCTAAAAAATTTTTGTCATCTCGTCCCCGGAACCCAACACCACCTCCGGAGGAACCCATGCAGCTTGGAAGATCACGACTTTCCATTGAAGAATGCCAACGTAGATCCAAAGAGAATCTCTGTTTTTATTGTGGTGAAGCAGGTCATCTGCGTCTACAGTGTTCCAAACGACCGGGAAACGGGAACTCCTAATTCAACCGAAGAAGACGAGATTAGGAGTACCTTTGCGCTCCTCCACCACTAGGGACTGTACCTTGCCTATGACTCTCATGTTCAAGGCAGTTGAGACTTCTCTGACGGCTCTTCTAGAGTCAGGGGCTGCCGAAAATTTTATTTCTCAGCAAACCATCAAGGACCTTGGAATTAATACTGAATCAATGGCTGTTCCAACATATCTTACAGCTGTGGACAGTAGCCGAATCCCAGGGGGCACCATTACCCATCGGACAGTTCCGGTTAAATTCCGAACAGGGGTTCTACATGAGGAAACCATCCAATTCCTTGTTGTTCCCACAGCAACGTTTCCCATCATTCTAGGGTTGCCATGGCTGCAAACTCACAATCCCCACATCGATTGGACTTCATCTCAAGTTGTACAATGGGGAACTGCTTGCTTTAAAAACTGCCTAGCCCGGGTGGTTCCACAACGTCTCACCAAGAATAACCTTCCTGTCAATATTCCAGTTCAATACCAAGACTTTCAAGACCTTTTTGCAAACAGTCGGCGGAGACATTGCCGCCTCATCGCCCTTGGGACTGCCCCATCGATCTCCTCCCTGGTTCATCACCACCCAGAGGAAGAACATATCCGCTATCCCTACCCGAGACACAGGCCATGACAGAGTACATCCAGTATAATCTGGCCAGAGGATTTATCCGACCCTCCTCCTCTCCTGCAGTCGCGGGGTTTTTCTTTGTCAAAAAGAAAGATGGCAGTCTCCGCCCCTGCATCGATTATCATGTTCTAAATTCCATAACCATCAAAAATCGGTATCCCCTACCTCTAATATCTGAAATGTTTGATCACATCAAAGGGTCTTCTGTCTTCACCAAGCTCGATCTCAGGGGTGCCTACAATCTCATCAGGATTAGAGAAGGGGATGAGTGGAAAACAGCATTCAACACAAGAGATGGGCATTACGACTACCTAGTAATGCCTTTTGGTTTAAGTAACGCTCCTGCTGTTTTTCAAGCCTTTGTCAACAAGATTTTCCGAGATTTATTAAACACCTCAGTGGTTGTCTATCTAGATGACATACTTATCTTCTCCAAAGATCTTTCAACTCATCGTACCATGGTCAAGAAAGTCCTGTCACGGCTTCGAGCAAATCAGTTATTCTGCAAACTGGAAAAATGCATCTTCGAAACGGACAGCATTCCGTTCCTGGGCTTCATTTTATCAGGAACCCAAATCCAGATGGACCCAGAAAAGGTTCAAGCTATTCTGGATTGGCCACAACCCACTTCTCTAAGAGGCATCCGGAGGTTTATCGGCTTCGCGAATTTCTATCGCCGATTCGTTAAGGGATACTCCACTATCTTAACTCCGATCACATCCCTGACTCATAAGCATGCTAATACCTCTAAGTGGCCTGTAGAAAGTCAACAGGCATTCCAGCAATTAAAGGAAGCATTCGTTACAGCCCTAGTTCTACGTCAACCAGACACGTCTCTACCCTTCTTCCTCGAGGTAGATGCCTCTGCAGTTGGCACCGGGGCTGTTCTCTCCCAGCGATTTTCAGATGGCCAAATCCATCCATGTGGTTTCTTTTCTAGGAAATTCCTGCCGGCCAAGAAGAATTACACAATAGGAGAAAAGGAACTTCTTGCCATGAAACTCACTCTGGAGGAGTGGCGTTACCTCCTCGAAGGTGCTATCAATCCAATCACGGTTTTCACAGACCACAAAAATCTATTGTATTTTTAAAACTGCCCAGTGCATTAACCCAAGGCAAGCCCGCTGGTCCCTCTTTTTTGCTAGTTTCAACCTCCAATTGCGTTTTCGACCGGGCTCAAGAAACTGCAAAGCAGACGCCTTGTCCAGAATGTTTACTTCAGAGGATGCTGATGTAAAGGAGAATCATCTCATTCTAGACTCCATGCAGGTGGCTAATACAACCCCTGTCCCAGTGGGCAAGACTTTTGTTCCAGCTAACCTTTGGAAAAAACTTCTACATTAGGCCCATGCATCTAAATTTTCTGGACATGTAGGTATCACCAAGACTTTGGCGTTTATTTCTCGAAACTACTGGTGGCAAACTCTTCGTGAAGATGTCAAAGACTTTGTTAATGCTTGCGCCCAATGTGCTCAACACAAAACATCAAGAAAGGCTCCATTTGGTACTCTTCAACCTCTTCCTGTCCCAAAAATTCCATGGTCCCACATATCAATGGACTTTATTAAGACCTACCCCCTTGTAAACAATATAATACCATTTGGGTAGTAGTTAATCGCTTCTCCAAGATGGCGCATTTCATCCCTTTGAAAGGATTACCTTCTGCTCCTACTCTGGCTCAGTTGTTCATCTCTCACGTCTTTCGCCTCCATGGGTGTCCAGAGGAGATAATATCTGACAGAGGGGTCCAATTCATTGCCCGGTTTTGGCGAGCACTGTGCAAAACCCTCCAGATCAACCTGAAATTCTCTACGGCCTACCATCCTCAAACGAATGGACAAACTGAGCGGGTTAATCAAGACCTAGAAACTTTCATATGTCTATTCATCTCCTCTTCTCAAGATGACTGGATAAGTCTGTTGCCATGGGCCGAGTTCTCGCACAACTAGCATTACCACGAGTCTTTAAACAACACTCCATTCAAGGTAGTTTATGGATGCCATCCCAAGGTTCCACTATTCCCACTGTTGCCGGTCACTTCTGTACCTGCAGTCGTGACAACCCTGGAAAGTTTTGCAGAGACCTGGAAAAGGGTAAGTTTAGCACTTCTGAAAGCATCCGAGAGATATAAAATTCATGCCGATCGCAAAAGAACTGCTATTCCATCTCTTCGGCCAGGGGATAAGGTGTGGCTGGCATCAAAGACCATCTGTCTCAAAGTACCCTCTATGAAATTTGCCCCTAAGTTCCTGGGTCCTTTCAAGATCAGTAAAGTCATTAACCCATTATCCTACAGGTTACAACTACCTTCTCACCTTCGAATTCAAAATTCTTTTCACATATACCTACTGAAACCTCTAGTGATTAATAGATTTTCTTCTCTGCCGAATTCCCGGATTTCTGGCGCTCAGGGGGAGGAATTCGAGGTAAGGGAAACCGTGAATTCTCGGATCCGTCATGGTCATCTGGAATACTTGGTGGATTGGAAAGGGTTCGGTCCTGAAGAGCGCGCGTGGATCCGTGCTGCCGATGTCAACGCACCCAGATTGGTGAAGAAGTTCCTCGTCAAATCAAAGACCTTGATGGGGCGTCCAGAGGCCACCCCTAAAGGAAGGGGTACTGTCACCATCCGCTGCAAGTGCTGCACTTACCCTGTCCGCCGGCTGTCTGCTGTGCGGGGTCCGGCGCTGTCTTCTCCCGGAGTCTGCCACTATTACAGTGACAGACTCCGATTCTCACTATAAGGCTGCAGGCGTCTATTCCGGCGTCTTCCACGTGCAGTCTGGCGGCAGCTTGCAGGAAGCAAGGCACACTATTTAAAGCCCTCAGACCTGCTGTTCAGTGCCAGAACAACTAGGTCTCCTAGGTGCCTGGTACTCCTGATATTGCTCTTGCAGTGATCCAGTCCTGTTGTTCCAGTCTTGTTGGTCCAGTCTTGTCGGTCCAGTTCTGTCGGTCCAGAGGTCCAGTCCAGAGGTCCAATCCAGCGGTCCAGTTCTGTGGTCCAGTCCTGTGGTCCAGTTGGTTCAACCCTGCTGACTCCAGCCCTGCTGGCTTCGGTCCCGCTGACTCCAACCCTGCTGCCATCTGGCCCAACCTCTACAGCATCCGGCCATTCGGCTCAACCTCTACAGCATCCGGCCATCCAGCCCAACCTCTACAGCATCCGGCCATCCGGCCCAACCTCTACAGCATCCGGCATCCTGCTTTTGGAGCAGTACATGATTTTGGGGCCCTGTGGAGACTCAGGAACTTTATGACAGCAGCCGGGACACCTATAGCACACTCCAGGCACATAAAAGGACTTTTAGAGGCATACAACAGCCCACACAGGTTGCAGTTATGAAATGCAAGGCCCACGCGTACGAGACAGATACTGTATCACTGGGTAACCAAAGGGCCTGATGAAGCTGCAAAAAGAGCAGCTGCATCAGCAACATTGGGAAAATTTGACATTGGTGAAGATCCAGAACTACGTCCGTCTTCCATAGACGGACGTAATTCAATAAACAATAGCTACTGCGCATGCATAGTAGCTATTGTACTTAATCTGCATATCGTTTCGATACGTAGATTGTGTATATGCGTCTTTTAGACCGCATATACGCAATCTACGTATTGAAACGATACAGTAGTACTGCTCTACTGTAAATTTCGTCACCTTCTGAATTGAATCCGCGACCCCTACTGGTAGGAGGTTATATTGCAGACGTCGCGATCAAGGTGACAAGGTTTCTTCTTCATCTCCTGGACGGACGAAATTTACAGAAGCAAGAAAAGAGAAGAATTCTTCATTTTAAGAACTTTTGAAGGCTCCCAAGATGCGGACATCTAATGGCGAGTTTTAAGAAAAGTTTTCTTTATTTTATACACATGTTTTATACACTTAGATTAAGAGAGATGACCTCCTAAGGTAAGTACATACATGTAGGGGGTAATGTTAGTTAGGTTTACTATTTTTATTACATATGTAACACTTTATTAAATTCTTGAAAGGGTTAATGTCTTTGTAGATTTTTTTTTTTTTTTTACACACACTGGATATGCAGTTCGGCATGGATAGCCATGCTGTAAAGACACGCAGTTCAGCATTGATACAATTGTATCCATGCTGTAACCAAAGAATTACAACGATCATCTTTGCTGATCCTTGTAATTCAATGACTACAGCATGCCTGCACTTTGCAGACATGCAGAACTTTGGATTTTTTTAATACACGCGATATGCCGCCATTAGTTAAAGGGCTAATCGCGGTAAATTTTTTATTAAAATCACCGCGATTAAGCCCTAAAAACATGGCGGCACATCGCCTGTGTTTGAAAAAAATCGCATCGATATCGTTAGTGAATTTGGACAAAAAAAAATTTGCATGAAAATTGCCGCGATGCCCCGCGATGCGATTTTTCAGTCAAACATCGCCCTTAGTGAATAAGGCCCTTAGTACGGTCCTCACCCCGTCAATTAGACAACCAGAATGTAAGAAATTTCTTATCATCACAAAATCACCAGGCTCAATATCATGACAATTATTTTGTGGAATGTCCGGCGCTATCAATTTTATGCACTTCTGCTGTTTCTTAAGCTGTTTGCTCATCTGGATGAGATAACAGACAGTCACATCATTATTGCATTTCAATTCCTCCTGTGGGTCTACCATGATATGGGGTTGGCGGCCAAACAAAATCTCATACGGTGACAGGTTAGGTGGAGATCTGGGAGTGGTTTGATACTGTGAAGGGCTAGGGGTAAGGCCTCGGGCCAAGCTAACCTGGTCTCAGCTGCTATTTTACTGAACTTGTTCTTAATAGTGCCATTGAACCTTTCTACCTTCCCACTGGCTTGTGGGTGATATGGGATATGCAATTTGCTAGTAATTCCCATAAAGATATAAAACAGAAGACAGCGCTCAAGGAGTAATGAAGAAATAAGATAGTAATGATAGATATATATAAATTAGTGGCTGTAATGATTACTGAGATACCGGCAATTAAAAAATTAACACAATTTATTCTGACACATAAAAATAATTACTACTCAAATACAATAAAATGGATTGGAATTAATGAAATAAATATACCACGAACAGCTCTATTATATTACTTCCAAGGTATTGTGTTTTCTTAACTGAAATCGGGCTTAGAACATGACAGCAAAAGATAAAGTATAAAGTCTCAAGTTCATCGGCACAAACAATTGTTGCTTAGTTGAATTTACAACATGAATAGCTGGTATAGTGACCTGATGTTGGTCCAATCACGCCCAGCATACCCTAGGGGCTGGGAAACAATGCCGGTGTTAGTTCCAAGATTGAAAATGTTCACATTCACATATGAATTAGCAATGTTATAAGATATGCTGGTTTGCAGGACAGAAATAGTATCCACAGATTTTATGTTTAGCAATATAAATAGAGTAGTTTATATAGATAGCAGGAGAACAAAGAATTAGCCAACAATGTTTTGTTTTATGACCCGACAGTAGAGAATTTATAAGGCGATAGTTCTGGGTCTATCGAAGGGTGGCCTGTTGAAACCGAATCAAAACATCGGTATTAGACTCAGATATAAAAATTAATCTTTGCAAAGGTTCATAAACAAAGGACCTTGAAAAAGTGCGGGGAAATATGAATCATGCGCGCGCATTAGAGTGTACGTGTGTACTTTAGCGAGCTTTTCTATCGTACAATATTACTCATTAATAAACACACTGATATTCATATTTTCATATAGGACTTGTTCATGTTTAATGTATAAAAGCATTCCTATTTAATAAAACTGTATTTTATATTCGCAGATGGTTTCAGCAAATTGTAGCCGATCGATGTATGAATGTTATACTTATAGTATATTTAGACTTGTAGTGTAGAAAACAATGCTGTATTAGTGATGCAATTTTCCGCTGAAAGTGATTGCAAGTTATAGGTATTAATAAAGTATGATATGAAATGTTTAGTCAGATAACCCTGCTAGATAGGCTTGTAAAACCTATTAAATTATGCTGATTAACCTTTGGAGTGGAAACAAAGAAAGACCCCAAGACCAATGATGAGCCAAGAATCCAGTATGACCGTGAGGATTCTCCAATCAAGATGCGAACAGTTACCCCTTTGATCCTAACTGTTTAAAGAACGATGCCCAGGCTCTGAAGGCCAGAAGGGCTTTTGTACCGAAGTCTTGCCAGTGACTGGTCTATGCTGCTGTCTCAGGAGACTGGCACTTTTGGATTAACCCTTTCATTTTCTTTCCGCTTTAAATATACTTTTGTGAGTTGGACCACATCATCGACTGGTTTGGTATTTTCAGGTATAATTGCGAATTACCGCACTGCGTACTTTTGAGGGTACGGACTCAACAACGTTCTGCAACGTTTTTGTCACCTCCCCTGCCCCACACACACAAACACACACACATTTTATGTGAGGACACAAACTGTATTAGAAATTATACATAACAGCTGTAATTTGTATTTTCTAGTATACAGTAGTTTGGAAATGAGCTAACAGCTGACTAAAATAGACATTTATTGAGCATTTATTATGCATTTGGTCAACAAGAGAAATCAGAAACAATTCCATATAAAAAATGGTTCAGCATTAGAGAGATAATTAGCTATATTGTGGATCTCCATTACTTGTAAAAAGACAAATCTGTTACCATTGATTTAGGCATAATTTGTGAGTATGTTGAAACTTGACATGGCCTTAAACAAATGTCAGTGTAGGTGGATTGTTTGTGCACACGAGCAAATCAAGTGTAGGTAGCCCAGAACCCCCAAACCCCATGAATATAAAAAAAATGAATATACATAATGCTATTTATTATGGATCTGGGATTGGCACATACTATAATATAAGGGAATGTATTATGGGTTTGGGAATGGCACATACTATAATATAATGGGATATATAATGGCTCTGGGTATTGCACATACTATAATATAAATAGGATATAATAGGGGTCTTGGCATGGTATACTATATACAGTATGTGCCAAAACTCAATGCCCTATATATTGCCACATGAAATTTATATTGTATGCCTTTTCCAGACCCCTAATATCCCCCGCATGTATTACTCGCTTTGAAAACACCCCTTTCAAAATCCTGCATTTGCCACTGGCATCCCATCTACACCTACTGTGGTGATTTAGGATTCAGGCCATCCTGATTTACAAGATGTAAGGTGGATGCAGAGCTTTGCCCTAAAAGCATTTAAGCGTGGTGTCCTGGTAGATGGGAGGGGCCTTTTTTGTCCCAAACTCACATATTCCAATAACCCCTTTGCATTGTGGCACAGGTTTATCAACACTGTGAAAGCTGAGTAATACCATCTCAAATACAGTTGAGCTCAGTGAAGCCTTTCCCAAACATGGAAACCTCTGTCTTATATGGCTGGGGAAAGTGGAATAGGGCTTCAGAAATAATTAAACCTTTGTTTACTTACCAATTAGCAGCTAACGGCATCCTGCAGAGTTTAGACAATGGAGCTGACATCATCCATTCAGTGTCCTACAGAAAG
>WWET01004690.1:73665-87011 GCA_011038615.1 Limnodynastes dumerilii | reverse complement strand
GATATATATATATATATATATTTATTTATTTGTATATTAACTCCTGCGCAGGACCATTCAGACTTTTCCCTTCCATTTTCTTCTGTAAGGAAAGTTTTCTGTATTCTATTTGGCAGTCTAGGGCAAGAGATCCTTTGTTTAAGGCAACGCTCATTGGTACCTGTACTTTGATCACGTCTATGATTTCAACTTGTTATATGATCAGGAACTTATATTAAACTTAATTCCTCCTTCTCTGAAGATAAATACACATACATAAAATATGCAGTACAATAAAACAGGTTTTGTCTCTACAACAGCTTTTATCTGTTTAACATGTGGTCTAGCATGAAAAACTTTATTTTCCACTACATCTAAAAGCACATACTAGCCAAGTTCTAACTATTGTCAGCTGTAATTTGCTACATATTAAATGGTTATTTGCTGTAGATTTAATAGATCCACAGACAGAAAGTCTGGGGTGCATAGAAGAAAAATCTATATCTTTTAGTTCTGACAAGCTCTTAAAAGTTTTGCAGATTTAGGGAGTTATTTCAAGTTGACAATGCCCGGCCTTTCCAAGGGCTTCTGATGCCAAGAGACAATTTACTTGTGGATGAATCAAAACTCTTCTTAGGATCATGACACAGAAGTAAAAGTCATTGGTATAACATAGCTCTTGCTCTGACATCATAGCTCTTTGACACCAAAACACAAAGAGATAGGAGTTAGCACATAAAAATGTCCCTTGCTGAATTAGGAAAATTACAACATATATACTCAACACAAAGGTTATTGGTTATATTCATAACTGAGATTTATTTATAATATACTTTTCCTTTCTGGGTAAATTATGGCTGTTCCAAGACCACTTACTTTCCATCCCAGACTTGAGGTTGCCACTCTTTTTTTGTGCCATTAATCTGAGACCCCACATGTCAGATTTTCATAGTTATGACACTCATTAGGCAAAGCCTCATCACAGAATGCATTACATGCAAGATTTTAGTATTGGCTTTGATAGACGTTTAAAGGATTTAAGGTAACAGTACTTATGAATATTGGGGTAGATCCAGAACTACGTCCGTCTTCCATAGACGGACGTAATTCAATGAACAATAGCTACTGCGCATGCGTAGTAGATATTGTACGTAATCTGTGTATCGTTTCGATACGTAGATTGCGTATATGCGGTCTAAGGCCCATTGTGTTTACAAAATCAGTGTTGGCATTATTACTTTTATCAAACATGCTTTTGCAAGCATTGCATAGTCCCTGTTGCGATGTCTATTATTGTGAATTAGGGACAGCTGAAAGTTGCTTTTTGGCTGTCCCAATTTTGAATGAGAGCCATCGCAGAATTTTTGTTTATGAATGGGTGAGTATGCGATTTGCATACTCACCCATTAATTTTCGAAAGCGCCACCGCCAGACCACCGGAGAGGTGAGTAACCCTCTCTGAGGATTTAGGGTTAGGCTGCGGGGCAGAGAACTTAGGGTTAGGCTGCGGGTAGGGTAAGGGAGCGGGGTTGCTTACCATTTGGACCATTCGGATTGATTGCTATGCCTCATTGATTGCATAAGCAATCGATATCCAAGCCAGTTCCAAACTGGCTATCGAAATAGGGCTGTTCACAATGGGGAACCACACTCTTTTGCAAGTATGTTTAGGAACATAATTTTTTTGCTTTTTGATGTGGACCTGTGTACACAAAGAGCCTGATCCAGACCTTCGCTCGTGTGCGTTTTTACGATGGTCGTAAGTGTAAAAACGGCCATTTGTACTTACTGCACATGCGCAGGGCAGATGTTACGATCATCTTACACTCCGTAATACTGAGCGTATGGGCCTTTAGCGTACCATCTTCATAACTACGGTTGAGGGGGCATGCCTGGCATACGATTTTCGGAAATACTCACCGAGGGCGGGGTGATGCATTTAAATCGTACAGTATGGGCGTGCTAAGAGTCGTAACTACGCAAGGAGCTTACGGTCACCCGCGGTTATGATCAGAAAAGTTAGGGTAGGGTTTGCTGGGCGTAAGACGGCAAGTCTAAGTACGAACAAGGGGAGTGCCTATGGGAGTGCATCGTATGTACGCTGGCGTAAATACGCTATGCACATGAGCGTTTCATGAGCGTAGGTCTGGATTAGGCCCATAGTACATACTGTATGCTACTTTTGCAAAGCTTACTATTTTTGAATGCATAGGGGAAAATATACATCATTTTTGTATGTCATTTTGCCAGAAGTCACTGCATAAGGCTCCATACAGACATTTTTAATACATCCACCTTGTCAATGGTGCTGCTGTTTGGATTGCAGACAAAATGCCAATATATGTTGATCTCTAGAGTAAACACTGTAAACATAAATATACAATGATAGTCATTATCATGTAGCAGTTAAAACGCCCACATACTGTAATAGAGTCTTTAAAAATAATGCTCACATTGCTGTAACCAGAATTCATGTTGGCAGACAGAAGCAAACAAGAACTATAAAGCAATTACACTTACTGGACTAGGAAATGGACACACATCAATAGATGCCCCAACGACCAACATAATGCTCTAAACAATAAGAATACAAAGGAGCACTAGTTAACTTAATCACCTATCATTAATTGATATAAAATATTAAACAATATAAAAACAATCTAACGCAATCTAAAGTTTTTTATATGAATCTCATAAAATATTCTGCAACTTTTGTATTAATACTGACAGAATGACCAATCAATATATCATACACAATGGGGTATATTTACTAAGCTCGATTTTGGCCAAATCACCTCAACTCCCGGGAGTTTGGAGGTGATTTGGCCATCACCGTATTTATTAAAGGCAAAGTCCCAAGACTTTAGCCTTTAGCAAATTCGACTCGCCAAACATCGCTGGACAAAAATCGTCCAGATGTTTGGCATTCAAAAAATATAGCTCGCAGTATTCACTAAAAGGCGATTTGTCTAAATCGCCTTTAGATTGTCGACAAATCACAGAAAAAAAAATTGCATGCTTTCAATGAAAGCGCCTCACACATAACCTGAAAAACACGTCAATCTATTTGACATGTGTTTTTCTGTGTGTAATAGCTAAGCACAGCATGCTTGAAAGGCTTAGCCATGCTACGCTGATAGAACTACAAGGCTCAGCATTGCTTAGCCTTGTAGTAATATCAGTGTCAGCATGGTAAAACTTCTAAACATGCTGCACTATGTGTGCTGTTTGCAAAAAAAAAAACAGTATGCACAAAACATACATTATTACATTAATATACATGAGTGTGTGTGTAAAATTAACATTTAAACTGCCTAATAATGCCCCCTAATGTGTGAACTTACCTCCGATGGCCACTGTATACTATACTAAATATGTATGAATGTATTGTGTGTTATAGAAAAAGAATAAAGAAATTTGACACTCACCGTTTTACTGTCATCATTCTTGGGAAGGGTTGCTTGGAGTTTTTTTTCTTCTTGTCAGGGAATCTCCTCCAGTTGCTTGTAGAATGTTCTCCGGTTGCTAGAAGTGGCATCTCTGGTCCTCTCTTCGGCTCCTCTGACTCTTCTGGACTTGACCTGACGGCAGCCTCCTTCCTCTTCTTCCGCGGCGCTCCTAATGACCATTTGGTCGCTAGAGGGCAGCCTTTTATAGAAATGATGACGTCAGAAACACTAGAGCCCCTAATGTAACTTACGTCATCATTTCTATAAAAGGCTGCCCTCTACTGACCGAATGGTCATTAGAAGCACAGTGGAAGAAGAGGAAGGAGGCTGTCGTTGGGTCAAGTCCAGAAGAGTCTGAGGAGCTGAAGAGAGGACTGGAGATGCCACTTCTAGAGAACATTCTACAAGCAATTGGAGAAGATTCCCTGACAAGAAGAAAATAAACTCCAAGCAACTCGTCCCAAGAATGATGACAGCAACATGGTGAGTGTCAAATTGTTTTATTCTTTTTCTACAACACACAATACATTCATATACATTTAGTATAGTACACGGTGGCCACCGGAGGTAAGTTCACACATTAGGGGGCATTATTAGGCAGTTTAAATGTTCATTTTACACACACACATGTATATTAATGTAATGTATGTAATAATGTTTTTTTTTATGCACACTGTTTTTTTTTTTGCAAACACCACACACAGCGCAGCATGTTTAGAAGTCTTACCATGCTGACGCTGATATTACTACAATGCTAAGCAATTGTTGAGCCTTGTAGTTCTATCAGCGTAACATGGCTAAGCCTTTCAACCATGCTGTGCTTGGCTTTTTATTTATTTATTTTTTTCACACAGCGACGGTGAACTTTTAAAGGGCAAATCGCTTTTGTAAATATACCCCAATGAATAGACAATATTGAAAAAAGTAAATATTTTGATATACACAGTTCTTATCAAATCTTCTCAATAGAATATGCAATTTTAATAATGTCACTTATACATTGCTTTCACATTACCAACTCTTTTTCCGGGAAAGAAATGCCGGGGCACAAAAAAAGACACTCTTTTAAATACCAAAAACCCGGGAAATTTCCGGGTCGGACCCTTTCACATCACCAATGAATTTCCCAGGTCTGCCCTGTCTAGCAACTGTCAATCATTGTATAAAGGAGCTCTTATTGGCTGCTTCACATGATGTCATTTAAAGGGGACTTTTCAGTTGCACACGATGATGTCAGTACATGGTGGCCATTTTAACTGCATTATTTTGGCGATGGCTGATGAAGTAGTTGTTTCTAGCTCTGAGACCATGGTTTTGTGGATAATTTTGCTGTTTGAGACAGCAAATGGCACTCTGTTGCAGCTAATTACACTGTGTCATATGGTTCATTGTGACATGGGGCATGACGCTGAGCGTTAGTACACTCAGCATAACAGCGTTACACTCCCTCGACATTCCCCCTGCCAGATCGTAATTACACTGGATTACGCCAGCTGAAGGCTACCCTAAGTTCAGCCAGCGTAACCCAGTGTAAATACGCTGGGACGGCGGCGTTAGTACGGAATTTCCGTAGCTTTTAAGCCGATCTTACGCTGCTGGCTGGCATTTTAACACCAGCCAGCGTAGGTCTGGATCAGGCCCATGGTGAGGAAACGTGTGCAATTTCTGGTAGAATTGCGGAAGACAGAACAGCGATATTTCCACAGGAGGAGTGCATACATTAAGGCCACTCAGATGTCCATTCTGAGATACACCACCCTCAGTAACTGAAGCTTTCTGGGTTACAGTGGAAGCCTTTGAGGAGAATCAGTGGATTGCGTACTTTCAGATGTCCCGTGGGACCTTTCAGTATGTGCTCGATCTCATCTCCCCAGTGCAGACCAGAAAGACCACAGTATTCCGGATCCCCATTCCACCCTGGAGGTGGCTAGCCATTGTGTTGTGGTGGTATGCAACTCCTGGGGAATATTGCACTATTTCCTGTATGTTTGGTGTTGGGATTTCCACCATCTGCAATCTTGTGCATCAGGTGATGGAGGCTTTGCTGGAAGCACTGTATCAACGCTTCATCTCCTTCCTTGAAGGACAGCGTCTAGATGACACGATTGCCGGCTTCCTGAGACGTGGCTATCCGCAGTGAGCTTGTGCGATTGACGGGACACACATCCCCATCTTAGCTCCTGTGCAAATTCCAGCTAATTACCATAATCGGAAAGGTTGGCATTCTGTCGTTCTACAGGCTGTTGTTGACCACAATTATTGGTAAGCATCCTTTACAATGTGATCTTAAATGTTGTGTAGTGCAACAGAATGCTAAAACTATGCTATTTTAAGCTTCACAGATATGTTTGTTGGCTGGCCTGGACAGTCTCATGACGCCCGAGTGTTGACCAATTCAGAGATCTACCACCTGGCTGAGAAGGTTAGAGGAGGATACTTGTTCCCCAGAGAAGTAAATATTTAATGCCTTTGTTAATCTAATATGTACATATTGGCTATGTTTTGGTTATTGTATGTATTATGACATGAAAGTGAACATCTATATATTTGAAATGTAAAACTGTTGTTCTTTCTTTACAGAAGTCAAAAACTGTCAATGGTATGGAGATCCCGGTGCACATCATCAGGGATGCTGCATACCCTTTACGTCAATGGCTGATGAAGAGCTTCACGCAGCATCATCATCTTTCTGCAGAACAAGTGCGCTTTATCCATACCCTCAGCTCGACTCGGTTGGTGGTGAAAAACGCCTTTGGGTGCTTAAAGGGAAGGTGGCGGCGATTGTTAAAGCACACGGACATTTGACACCCAACTTGTGCCGCATGTGGTTGTTGCTTGCTGCATTTTACATAACATCTGTGAAATGCAGAAAGAGCGTTTTTTGCCAAAATGGACCTTTCTGGACTCCTGGAACTACCTGAGCCAAGTGAGGGTGAGCATCACACCACCAGTGCGGAAACCATCCTTACAACCCTGTCCAACAACCTTTCTTATTTTTCTTAATAAAAACACAATTTTTTGAAACAGAACCTGTTTATTACAAGTGCAATTATTATTAAAATTGCAGTATATTAGAAATCATATGCTTTTTTTTTTTTTTTTTATAAAAGTGCTTTTTTTGGTAAACTTATTTTAAAAACATATAAAAATAAAGATCCATATGAAAAATAGAAAAATATGTGGTAATACTGATATAACCAAAAAAATCACAACAAATCATAGTGTAAGTAGTGCTCCGGATGATACTGCTGTTCTTGTGGCGAAGCAGGTGAGTTGATGGTATATTTTGAGGTGGTGGAGGGTAAACATGGGGAGGGTAGGCAGGGAAAGGTTGTAAAGGTTATGTATACACTTGCACATATTTAATTTGTTGGATAGAAGCGCAGCCATTTTTCTTGCTACTGTTTAGTTTTATTTGGGAGTTTGACCACTCCCCAAACATGGCCGCTGCAGGCTATTCAAATGCAGGCAGTGTCTTAACAGAGACCTCCTGTGTACACATATAGCAAATGGATAGGGACTCACCTACAGGAGGTGCCTTGAGGCTGAGCAGGTGAGCTTAACCCCTTAACCCAATATATCTATATTGTGAACTAAACCTTCTTTTTATTTATTTGCTGACACATAGTGTTCTCCCTCTCCCTCTCCCTCTCCCTCTATATTTAATTTGTTGGATAGAAGCGCAGCCATTTTTCTTGCTAAAGGTTGCCTGCTTGCCTGGTAGGGTTGGTACGGGGGTGGGGGTGGGGGAGATTGGTATGTTTGCTGCCACCTCATGCCTTACACTATTCTTTCAATGAATGACATTGGCTTCACTGTTTTCTCTGGTGATGGTAGTGATTCTGTCGAGCAAGTTTTCTTGTAGCTGCCTCTCATGCTGGAAGAACCATTCCATCCTCTCAATCTCGTTCTTCTGCATTGCTTTGTCCATTGTGTCCAGTTGTTCTAACATGGTTTCTGTCATAGCTTTAGTTGCTATTTCCATCTTGCTCATGCGCGTCTTCCTTTTTGGAACGTTATAAACTATGAGGGGGAAAAACAAATTGCTTTTTAAACATTGTCTGAGTTGTTATTTTATGCAAGATTAAACAGCTGTTTAGTAAGCCATGTACTTGGGGCCTCATCCCTCCTGCACTTCTTGCAAGCAGCAACAAATTGTTATACATGAAAAATACTTACTATTTCCACGCATTCCTGTTGAAGTTGAGGGCTCATCAGTAGTGTTTGACAGTGTGGCATTGGCTATAGATGTAAAAAATGCCTTTCATGCCTTTCTTATTGGTTATTTTAAACATGTAGCTTGTATAAATTGTTTTAGTTTTTTGGTTAGCGTTCTATGGTTATGGTTAGTTTTTTATTACATAGTTAGAGCTTGTGATTTTGTTATAATTTGGTTATTAGTAGTTTGTTTTAGCTAGTTATTGGTTTTGGTATTGTAGTTATTTAGAAAATATATTTGCTTATAGTTAAATTTTATTACTTTTGTCAATTACCTCATTTTTTATTACTGTGCCGCTGCGACTCTTCTTTTTTGTATCATGTATTTTTGTCCATTGATTATTTACATATGGGCGTCTTTGACAGTCCCAGATATTTGCTCCCTTATCTCTTCCTCGTCCCTTATGCTGAGCAGCTCCTGCACCTCATCTTCAGATACTTACTGTTTTGAGTCAAACTTTGCGAGGGACTGTACTCTTCCATAACATCATCTGGAGTATCACCTATAAAACAAGCACATCAGCATTGACGCCCAATACAACTGTTGCTCCCTTTACATTGACTGTGTCGGCACTTACTATGATGTCGCTCCAATTGTGTAGGACCTGGTTCTTGTTCGATGGATTTTCTAGATCGATGAGCTATAAATACAAATAAAAACATTACTTCTTTTTCTGATAACAAACATTCTGGGAGATGGATACACATTTATCATCCAAATCAAGAAACTTACCATGTTTGCGCACAGTCAGTTCACAAGGGGCCAGGGTCATCAACAAAAGTTTGAGACCGGTGAGCAATAAATACAAAAAAAGACATTACTCAGCTTTGAATTTTTCATTACAAATATATGAACACAGCATGCAAAGAGATTATTGGACTTTAAAATGCCTGGAAAAACAATTCTGGACTTTCAAATTGCAAATTTCAAACAAACACATTTCTGGACTTACAAATTGCATGCAAAGACTATTCTGGACTTTATAATTGTATTAAAAGACTTTTATGGACTTACAAATTTCATGCAAGGATAATTTTAAAAAATTTAAACTTTTCCTGGGAACAGCATTATATAGATTGGGCTCCTCCATGGTAAAGAATGCATCTGTGCTGGAATCTTCAGACTCTGTCTCCTCATTCTCAAACATCAGTGGTGATGAAGGGCCTGATCCAGAGCTACGGCCGCAAGCGATCGTACGCCGATCGTAAGCGAAAATTCGTGGAAAAAAACGCACTACGCATGTGCAGTATGACAACTTCCGGTCGACCGAAGGACATGAGCGTACAGCGAGCGTGTTTTCAGCGTATTTTTCGCTCAAGGGGCGTGCGTTTTGTACGACGATAGTCTGGACGCTCGAGTTACTACACAGAGGCGGGGATAGCCATTTAAATTGTACAGTATGGGCGTGCTAAGCCCAGTACGACCAGCGTATCGGTACGAAAATTCGCACGGACGCTGGAAAATCTTAGGGCTGGGTTCAGCCGCCGTAAGCAGGTACAATCAATGGGAGTGTTATGGGCGTGAAAGTTTATACGCCCGGGCGAACGTACGCTACGTCGTAGCTCTGGATCAGGCCCGAAGTGTGGGATGCTTTACTTGCCTGAGAGCTGCTTTGTCTGTGGCCAGTTATGGACGATGAAAGAGAGATTGGATTACAAGTGGCAGAGCAACGAAATATTATGTTGCATATGTCGTAAAAGGGCCAGTTCACTCGGCCGCTACCACTCTTCTTTCTGATATCGTGGATTTTGGTGAATTGCTTCTTTAAAGATTTCAATTTGTTTACCACTTGCTGTTGCGTTTTTATTATGCCTCTGTCTTATAATTTTTTTAGGAATGTTGTGGTAGATATGGGCGTCTTTTACAGTCCCAGATATCTGTTCCCTTATTTCCTCCTCAGCCCTTATGCTGAGCAGCTCCTGCACCTCTTCTTCACGCCAGTGCACCATTTCCAACTCTGAAGTTGGGCAGCTTATGATGATGTCATCATAAGCTGCCCGTTTTTCCATCCAATCGGGTTGCAATGTGAAAAACCCGGGCTGAAAAAAACCCTGGAACTTTCACATTGCCACCCTTCCCGGGTAGGACCCGGGAAAAATCCTTCTTTCGACCCAGGTCGATCAGAAGTGGCTGTTTCACATTACCACCAAATACCCGAGTTTTTGCCGTATTTGGTGCTGATGTGAAAGGGTTATTACTTAGGACTTCTCAATATCCAGCTGTGCTGTTAAGGTGCAGTATTTAATCCTATTTTTGTGTGCTACTGGGATATATAAGGATCCAACACAAAGAGCACTTTGTATGTGTGTAATACTAAGTAACCTTTACTTGGTTTAAACGTCGACACAAGGAACTTCTGTATTTTTTTTTTAGCAATTTAGAAAGTTTCGTCCGCACGTAGATCTGTAAGTAAGTATGGGGAGGAGAGTGCATGCCGCTTTCACTCGCCTCCTTCTTACAGAGTTGTGAACACAAGCGTGCGGAACTGCTTCTCCCCTTCAGTACCATGCTTAATCCTCTCTGTGTGGCGGAGTTTCGGCATTAGGATTGGAATGGCCGGCCCCTTCCATGAAAGTGGAACTAAGTTCCGTAGGGAAGCCCTTACGACACATAACATCTGGCGCGAACATGTGGCAATTTACTTGTCAAGGGGACTTACTTAAGAGACTTGAGTAAAGTAAATCCCCATAACCATGTATTTCTGAGTCTAGTCCTTTGGGAGTAAGGGCAAAACAGGTGAAAGTGTACAGCTCAGATATACCATTTTGCGATGTAAGGGTTACCAATTAATTTGAATGCCTTTGCTTGCAAGGAAAACACTTTACTTTTGCACATAGAACATACATCATAGTTGCCAACTCTCCCTGAATATCAGGGAGACTCCCTGAAAATTGGGTAATCTCCCTGACTCCCTGAAGTGTTTGGTAATCTCCCTGATTCTAATTTCATCCATTGAGGTCTATGGAGATGGCCAATTTCATGAAGGCCAAGATGTAATGAAAGACTCAGCTGCAGTGTCACTTTTATCTTTTCTATAAAGATAGTACTGAAAGTATTCACCGACAATTTAATAATCAATAAATACTGATACTGACATTTTTATTGTAAAATAATCTTGCTGGCAGTGCTAGATACACCTATGGGTGGAGCTATTTACAGGACACACCTCTTTGGCGGTCTCACAATCTCCCTGATATTCATTTGCAAAAGTAGGCAACCATGACATACATACTGCATGGCTTTGTGTTATATCTGTAAAATTTCACCTCTAAACTTTAATTATGTTTTCACAGTTTCAATTTGTCTCCCTTTGCATTGCCACATGGTTTAGATCAGGTCTATACTTGTACATGTTTTGCAGGTGTAAGTGCAGCTGTGGATCAACCCTGAACACTCACACTACAAACAGATACATTTCCTATGAAAAGAAGACATTTCTGTACATTGCAGCAGTTTTGGATAGACTATTTTTAACCCCCTAACAAACTGCAATTCATATAAGTCTGTCTTGCTAATAAGATAAACAGAACTGTAAAAGGCCAAGATGAACAAAAAATTACCTAAGAGTCTAAAGACAAAAAATGGTCAAAACAATTGGGCCAAATGGATACATCTGAGGATATCAATAGGTGACGGTAACACCAGTTATTCAGTCACAATAAACAGGAGATAAAGCGCAAAAGAGAGAATGCTGTCCTACTGCACAAAAGAAATAGTAAGGAAAGACTGGCAAATACTTACCAGTGAGCTTTACATCAACCATAGGGAAATTGACAGAATTACTGTTGAAAAAACTATTATAGAATGTCTCAAATAAAGTAATGTTCAGCATCCCAAACAGCATATATTTATTGCCAAACAAATGTTATCCTTTTCTTATTTTTTTAAACTAAAATTTACTAGATTTTAGTAACTCTCTTAAATAAGCTGGAAAGCTTGAGATTGGAATGGAAGATGTTATGTATAAGAGCTTAATATGTGTAAATGATTGTATTCATTATTCATTGAATTGTAGGGGGCCTGATTCAGACCTACGCTCGGGTGCGTTTTTACGACGGGCATAAGCATAAAAATAGTCATTTGTACTTACTGCGCATGCGCGGGGCAGATGATACGCTCATGTTATGCTTCGAAGTCATGGGCCTTGATTGTAACACCTTCGTATATACGATCGAGTGGGTGTGTCTGCCATACAAAATCCGTAAATACGCACCGAGGGCGGGGTGAGGCATTTAAATCGTACAGTATGGGCGTGCTAAGCGTTGTAACCACACATTGAGCTTACGGACACCCGCGGTTACGATCAGAAAAGTTAGGGTAGGGTTTGCTGGGCGTAAGAAGGCAAAACTAAGTACGACCAAGGGGAGTGCCGAGGGAGGTGCTTCGTAGGTACGCTGGTGTAAATACACTACGCACATGAGCATAGGTCTGGATCAGGCCCGTAGTCTGGATCCATAGATAGTAGCGGAGCTCGAATGCACAGAGGGGCTCCATACTAAGTTCTGTGCTTGAGTGGAAAGGTCATTGCTCCACTCACATTCGGGGTTCTGGAAACTTATGTATAGGGTTTAACATGTTGACAATATAATCGTATATAAGGGAAAAACCCAGCCCTTAAGCTACAATTTGCATAGAAAGGCCAGCTCATTGTGTACATAAAGTACACACAGAGGTCTGAACCACCCCATTTACGGATTTGCAGGACGTATGGAAAAACATCTATACATTCTGTATTCCGATGTGTAGTCCTGTGTTCTGGGCATGTGTATTAATGAGTGATAGGTGACATACGTATGTGAGCTTGTGCAAATCACCTGTCCCTTGGAGGTCCGGATACGGTCCTATATTTGGTCTGGCCTATGGCAGCAAATTATAAAGTCATTTGCTGTAGCTGTTTATTAGTTGGGAACCCCTGTCCAATCTTTGCTCTAGGTTTCTGTTTTAATTGAAATCATTATCTCTCCCACCAATTTGAACAAACACAGTATTTGTGGGATGGTTTTCATATCTAAGCTGACCTAGAAGTTTATCTCATTGTCTTTATGAATCAATCATGTAAAACTAAGCACAGTTCTAGTATTCTCACAGATACTTGAAACTGCCAGATTGGCATCTAAATTGAAAGGCTATTTCAAATACATTTTTAAACCTTGAATGTACCTGAATATGAAGCACATCAGTTTTATCTGGGTTAACCTTGTAACTCAATAGCTCACTATACACTTGCATCTTCTAATAATCAGGAGTGTGTTTAATGGCTTTGTCCAAGTCAGCAGCTTATTATTGGTATAGATGTTATTTCATATTCTCTTGAAGTTTGTTGGATTCCAGTTATTTTCTTAGCTCTGAAAAATACAGAAAGTGGGTTTGATCAAGCAAATATAAAGGTTCAAAAGGGACATCCCCTCTTGGTTTCACTACCGATGTTAAAAGGGGCAGGTACAAGATCTGTTCACTGGATTATAGTAGATGATAAACTTATGATTCAGCTATGTTATTAATAGATCATGGTTGCCTGCTTTTGAAAAATCATTTCATGGAGAAAAGTAAAAAGCATAGGGGCGGTCCCTGCGTCACCGGGGGCAGTCCCTGCATCACCAGGGGCGGTCCCTGTGTCACCGAGGGGTGGTCCCTTTGTCTCCGGGGGCAGTCCCTACGTCACTGGGGGGGGGGCGGTCCATGCGTTTCTGGGGGGTGGT
>WWET01004690.1:41905-63383 GCA_011038615.1 Limnodynastes dumerilii | reverse complement strand
CCCGAAATGAAATTGCTGTTTAATAGGCACAAGAGCTTCCTCACTCAATGGCATGTGAATAAATTGTGAGACACGCAACAGAAATGCCCGCAAAACTTCCACAAGCACACGACTAAAGGAAGATTGGGACATTCCTGTATCCCATGACAGCGATGTGCGTACCATCCACGGCTCCTATAACGTGCGGGAACCCAGCAATCCCCCGAAATTGCTGTTTAATAGGCACAAGAGCTTCCTCACTCAATGGCATGTTAATAAATTGTGAGACACGCAACAGAAATGCCCGCAAAACTTCCACAAGCACACGACTAAAGGAAGATTGGGACATTCCTGTTGCGCATCCCATGACCCTCTGGAATGTTCCAGAGGCACAAAATTGTAACACCACCAGTAATTTTGTTAACGGAGAAATTGATGTATGTGCCATTCTATGAACCTCAAGATCAGATCGTACAATCTCCAAGGTTTCCAAGATGGTATGTGGAGGAAGGAGATAGCGGCGCCGAACCTCCTCGTCAGACACATTAAAGAGGGTGATACGTGGTTTAAAGATGCGCTCCCTGGTCCTCAGGCGATGACACGGACAAGGACGGAGGACCATGCTCTGGAGCTGGTCCTCTTCATCAACAGCAGCAGCCGCAATGACGATGCCAGACAGCTGAGACATTTGTATAAAGGAACATAAGTAATAAAAATTATATGCATATATCATGTGGGAGTTTCAAATTTATCACATACATTAAAATAAATGCCATACATCCAGAGAACAATAAGTGGTTCTGTTGATAAGACTATTATAGTGTATAGGCAAATTCTCCTAATCAAAGGCTAAATAACATTGTAAAAATAAAGTTGTGGAGTGTCTGTGTGCAATAAGGCATTTATAGATATAAACATTTACTCCCCTTGTAATCAACATGGTTTAGGCCAGTTGTTAAAAAATTAAATGACCTTAGTATTTTTTCATCCACACACATATCATTTTATAAGGAGACAATGATATATTAAGTAATAATAATAATAATAATAATAATAATAATAATAATAATAATAATAATAATAATAATAATAATAATAATAATAATAATAATAATAATAATAATAATAATAATAATAATAATAATAATAATAATAATAATAATAATAATAATAATAATAATAATAATAATAATAATAATAATAATAATAATAATAATAATAATAATAATAATAATAATAATAATAATAATAATAATAATAATAATAATAAGTAATAATTTCTAAAATTAATGCATTAAACATTTAAAAATAAAGCATAACAAAAAAAACCATCTACTTTATTGTCACAGCTTAACACAAGTCTAAGAAAAACACACGAAACTAAGAAGGGAAAAAATCAGTGTATAAATTAATATTTGCAGTGGAATTATTTTTTACACCAAAATAATTTTGCTAATTTAACAATACACTTACATTTGAAATAGGGCCAATAGCAAACATCTTTTAGGATTTGTAATCAAAATTTCAAATCTAATGAAAATTTAAAAAAAAAAAAAAAAAATTACAAGTAAAAAATGACATTAATTAGTTAGAATCACATTACACACATACAAGATCAAATGTATTTTTTTCATAAATTACAAAAACATATGTAAGCAGCCAATACTAAATATTTATAAACATCGATAAACACTATGTACATGAATAATGTGTACTTACCCTAAAAAAGCCAAAATTCTCCAATCTCCAGATTCCAAACAGACTCCAAACTACAAGGACTCCAACCAACAAATAAGGAAAAGTACACAGAAACACTAGCAGGGTTGTGGTTTAAATAGATTAAACAATTAACTAATTAATCATTCATTCAGATGTTTTGCTACAGGTGCATTGATCCGTGAAAAGTATTTACGCTGTTAAACGATCTTACGCGTTGAAACGGAATTCAGCGGCTATTTTTTTTTACGCAGTTGAAACCCTATCTTAAATTTTATACACGTAAAATCGCTTACGTTTGTTTAGTCGGACATGTGGATCACTTGTAAGTCCGTTACCATGCCCACACTGCTAATTATCATAACTGGGAACGCCCATAAATTACGTTAGTCATGCCCCCTCTATTACGTTGGCGTAAGTTCTAAAATACGTAATTCAGGTTCTAACATAGACTGAAATACGTTACTGTGGATCGAGCGGACGTTTTAACCCACGTAAATATGCTTACAACGCATGCGCAGATTGGCCAAATTCAGCACTTACGCCAATGAATGGCCGGAAAAACGCACGCAGACGTTGTTCTGGATCTGGACCATTATCTATAATGGATTGCATATAAAGGTGGCGTTAATGAATACAAACCTGCAATGGTATTAAAAATACAACTTTATTACTGACATAAAACAATTCTAAAATAGAATAGGGCTCCAAACGTGTATATCAGAATAATTAACAGTCACAAAACTGCATATTCACCACTCTACATCAGTTAGTATATATGACTGATCTAACTCAAACCTTTGGTGATGTTGAACCTAATGAAATATGTGGCTCTTTCTTGAGCTGTAGATGGTCAATGTCCACAGAGTTTGTAGAGTTCTACAAATATAAACTGCCCAATAGGGCTAGGGTTGCTCCAAAGTGAGTAATTTAAGATGTTCAATGGTTGTACTCACAAATTTCTGGTGTCCGCGACCAGCAGGGAGCACACAGTGACGTGAATACAACTTCGAATTTCCTGGTGTCCGCGATGGTAACGGGACCCGCAATTGCGGTAGAAGTAGTCCCTCCGGAACCCACTTCCAGGAGTAGGTGATGTGAGTGAGTGGTTCAGGCACTGATAGCTGTGAATGATCGCAACCAGATGGGAGCTCACAGTGACATGAACGCAGCTTTGCTAAGGAGAAGGACGGGGGGAAAGCTTGTGGTTGTGTAGCATAGATGTTGATTGCTACACTCTGCACATGAGGTCGGATAACACTGACAGTCTCTCCACGGGTGGCCAACCCTGGATCTCACGTACCTCCGAAAAGCTTCCACGGATGGTGTGTTCCCCAACATGTCTCCTATTAATTTCTTGTATAAAAAGATCCACAATTAGAGCCTCAATCTTTGTAAAATCCGCTGAGATCCAGGGTTGGCCACCCATGGAGAGACTGTCAGTGTTATCTGACCTCATGTGCAGAGTGTAGCAATCAACATCTATGAGTTTGAGTTAGATTAATCATATATACTAACTGATGTAGAGTGGTGATTATGCAGCTTTGTGACTGTTAATTATTCTGATATACACGTTTTGAGCCATATTCTATTTTAGAATAGTTTTATGTCAGTAATAAAGTTGTATTTTTAATACCATTGCCAGGTTTGTGTTCATTAACGCCACCTTTATATGCAATCCATTATAGATAAGCACTGTGGATAAAGCGCTGTCTTTATCTTATATTTTGTTTGGTTGGGAAAAGACTGGTGTTTTTCCAATAGGGGTCTATGCACAATCCCCCCAGACGGCAGTTGATTATTTAATTTATTAATAAATTGGTTTATATTGTCTTCCCATGATTTGATATATTTCTGGGTATAGACAATACTAATAGCGCCCATAATTTTTATACTATATTTATTCTGCATTTGATGATGTTTTAAAAAATCTGCTGAAATTTAGCCACACCTCAGAACTTATGACTGTACTGTCATATAGGTCCCAGGTGTCAAGTTACCTTGTGGCAGGTTATTTTCATTGTCATGCCCTGAGACAGAAGCCATGGATGAGTAAATCAAGGAAAATTTTGCCATGGAGTTCAAGCGACCATTCAAATAACCTGTAGGGTGGGTTCTTTGTCGAGAAACATGTGCAATGATTATCGTGGCCTAACAAAATTATGATATGTATTTGTTATCCTCTATCCCTCATATCAGATCTGATTTTAAGGAGCAGTGGTATATTCCAAGATTGATTAAAAGGTAGCCTACAACTTAATTCGTATTCAAGAGGGGTGGCCACTATGTATACAAATATCTAGTGATTTTATTCTGATTTATTTGCCCTTATTGGAGATTCATAGAACTTAAATCTGTGAAGTACTCTTTCACCTATTAAAAAAAACTGCCTTTTTAGCAAAACTGGAGAAATGTGAATTTAAGGTGGTTGACTTTCTTGGTTATGTCATTTCACCCAAGGTATTCAAAATGCATCCAGAAAAAGTAAAGGTCATCCTGGAATGAATACAGCTGCAGATTTAAAGGGTATTTAACTTCTTTCTATTAATTACCCCTAATTTCTTACTTAAAAGGGAGCTGATCCTGGGAAGTGATACTAATGCACCATGGAAGCATTCTGAAAGTTGAATAAAGCCTTTTCCACAGCACCCATATTGCGATAACCTCGGCCAGAGTTACCTTTCATTGTGGAAGTCGATGCCTCTGCTGTCAGACACAGGACAATACTCTCTCAACTGGATCCAATAGATTCCAAATTGTTCTTTTTTTCAAGGAAATTCTGTGGCGCAGAAAGAAATTATGATGTTGGCAACAGGGAATTATTGCCCGTCAAGATGGCCTTGAAGGGCATTGGCTGGAGGGGGCAGTCCACGTGATCACAGTATTCACCGATCATAAGAATCTTGCTTTCATTGAATCAGATAAGCAACTGAATCCCAGGCAAGCCAAATGGGCCGTGTTCTTTACCTGTTTATGGATTGTTATCACCTTTAGGCTGGGTTCTTTGACCAAGAAGGCAGGTGCCTTTTCCCAGTCTTTCCTCCCAGAGCATGCCCCTTCCATGCCACAATTACCAATTGTTCCTAGTACCTCCATTATTGCCAGATTCACTCAAGACCTTAATGTATCCCTACAGCAAGTTCAAGATCAAGCTCCTTCAGAGAGACCTCCCAACTGCCTTTTTGTGCCAGAGGATTTGAGGAAGACAGTAATCATGGAATCACATGCAGACAGAGAAGCTGGGCATCCCAGTACCCAGAAAACACTTAAGCTTCTTGCTGGATGCATTTGGTGGCCCTCCATGTCTCGTGATGTTAAAGAGTTTGTTGCAGCACATGCCATCTGTGCAGCTAATAAATCACTGCAATCAGCACCTATTGGTCCCCTCCAACCGCTGTACATTCCCAGATGAGCTTGGATTAATCTTTCCATTTATTTTCACAGACCTTCCTGAGTCCACAGGCTGTGCTACCATCTGGGTTGCCGTAGACGGCTTTAGTAAGTAATGGCCCACTTTGTTCATGTGAAAGGTCTACCATGCACCTTGACTGTGGCGGATTTTTTCATTCTTCATGTATTAAGATTTTTATGACTGCCTGTGGACATTGGACCTGATTCACAGTTAAGTAAGATTAAGATTCACTGCAGCTATTTACGTGCATATTTTTAAGATTGGCGAAACTGTGAATGCTTAGTACTTATTTATACAATCTATGTAGGATTTAGGAACGGTGATCCATTAAGAGTGATTCGCAAGCCCGCTCTTAATGAGATAAGTAAGAAGGAGTGTGCCAGGCCAAATTATGAAGGACGTTAAGAAAAGTGGGTGGGGGGAGGTATTTAAATGGAGCAGATAGGGCGTGGTTTTCTAAGTGAATTCATATTTTTGCTACTTAAGAAGAAACATACACATGGAAAGATAAAGCTGCCTATGGCTTTCTTAAGTCAGTTAATAACAACAAAAATAAGGGCGTGTCAAGGGAGTTGCCTTGCAACTTAGGTGTGTATAATTACAAATCCATTCCTTCTTATCTCTTTCTTATCTGGAATTCTTGTCCATTGTCTCTGATTGTGGCTCCTAATTCATTGCACATTTCTGGAGAGCTTTCTATAAATGATGCACTGTGATATCCAGCCTCACTTTCCTTTTCTAATTAACATGGGCTGAGTTTTCCTATAGTAAAGCATTCCCCTTCACTATAAAGACTTCTCCATTCTTTTGTGTATAGGGTTATCACCCCTGGGCTGGCCCACTGTTTTTGGCAGAGACCAGGGAGACCTGAAACTTCTCAGGTCAGTTTGGAAGGAGATGAGGGTGTCTTTATGACATACATTTTGCCATACCAAACAGTTTGCCTTGACACTGGTCAATTAAGAGAGGTGGCTGGTGACTGCTGCTTGCAGATTAGGGAGCGATTTCCATCATATAGAACTGACAGCTGTATTACATACTGTGGGAAAGCATTCTTCCTTTTCCTGCCTGTTTCTCTGCAAGTTTTTCTGTGCCTAATCAGCAATCTGATTGTTGAGTGCCCTGTTCTCTTCTCCTGCTGTTTTTTCTCTTGTGCTCCTGTGTGCTCTCCCTTCCTTGGCTGTTTCCCTTTCCTTCTTTGCTACCAGAGCTGTGTGCGTGTCCTGAGTGTTTTGTTTCAGTGAGTAATCTCTGGGCTGTCTTACTGTGTGTCTGGGTGTTATCTCTGTTTTTCACATGTATTCTCTTGCTCTTCTGTGTTAATCTCTTTTTCTGCCTGCATTCCTAGGATATGCCACTGGGGGCCACGGCCACCAAAGTGCCAACTTTTATCGTTGACTTTTAGTTGCACCATGAGAGCAGCACAAGGATTGTTACTTCTTCTCAGCAAGAGTGCAAGTTTTTTTTAACTTATATAGAGTGTGTTGCCGCTGCGAATAGACCATTTTCGAAAAGGGCCATTTTCTTCCAGACAGTTGTGAACCGTCTGGGAAATCAATTAAATCTGCCTTGAGGAAAAGCACAAAAGAAAGAAGATACAGCACCGAATGGAAAGTATGAATGTATGCTCAACCCTTACCCTAAGCTTTACCCTAACCCTTTATTTCCATTACCCTAACTCTAACACTCCCTTCCACACAGCCTGACCCTGAGACTTCCTTCTCCGTTGTTACATGCTGCCGGAGTGGCATATAATCCGTTACCTCTGCCACATGGCACCGGCCATCTTCTCTCTGATTCCGGCTTCTCCGACATGCATACTGTCATAGGGGCATGACAGTATGTAAATTGGCCATGTAGCCAGACAGCACCTTCAGTCCTGGCAGGCGCATTTGCTCTCCTCCAGTGCTTGGGCTGTTGCCAGGGCAGCTCTGACTTGTGCATTTCCCCATGCTTTCTCCCTTGAGTTCTTTTGATTCCTTAGTGACCCTTGATCCAGCCTTGTGCCCTACCCTTAGACTAATCCTAATACTATAGACTTCCCTGTAATACTGTTAAGATATTTACTTTTTCCTAATAGCGTAACATTCATATAGTAATAGTAATAATTCGCAAAAATATTCGCACGCAATGCGAATTAATAACAATGCACGCAATGCGAATTATTTACCATGCACGCAATACGAATTAATAATAACGCACGCTATGCGAGTTCTTAACGTACGCAAAGTAGTTCAATAGGTACGCATATAAAACAACATGGAAACAAAATACAGACGCAGGTTGTGTTCCAAAAATATTCACATCAGATTTACTTCAAATTAATAATCAAACATACGTTACAATAAGCCAAAAATACATTAGATTCTTACCAGTGTATCCAGGGATCAGATCTGTCCACTCACAAGGCTTCAATCCAGAACTCCTCTGCTGACTGTTTCTAAGAGTCAGCTTTTATTCATTTCAAGAACTATGGAGCTATGACATCATCACAGCTTGTTGTTCATTGGAGGATCTCTTATCCCTGGGATCTCATTGGTGAGATCCCATTGTCCAATGAAATAAAAAGCAAACAAATCTGATCCCTTTACAGTACTAGGAATATTTAATACTTTTTAGATTGCTCATGGTTTGTAAATACATTTAGCGACACTATTGAAATTAACACTAAAATATGCACCTCATCACAAGGATTCTAACAAGTACAAACATTACATATTAAATTTTAGTACCACTTGTTTGGCGAAAATATTTAAATAAAATAACATACAACGATGGAAAAATAAATTAAATGAATTTAAACTGATGTAAAAATTAAGGTCTACATTTATTATTAATCACATAGTATTTAACATTTATAAGAATATATTTGTAAATACAAACGTGAAAAGAGCGCGAAAATTCGCGCTCGTGCGTTCGCATGAATGGGCGCGTTCATATTTTCGCGGTCTTTTCCACGTGGCAATCCCTCGTCATCCTTTCCAGGCAATATGCGAATTTTTCATAATTGTACATAAATATACACAAATGCTAATATTCGCATACGCATTTGCGAATATTAGCAAAGGGAAGCATACCCTATTTTATGGTCTTACAATTACGTTTTTATTTTAACAATACTCACCTCAGTTTGGTGGTGCTCTGGCTGCCTTTACACTCTCTGGTACGAGAGTCTAATTGCTGAAAATGGGACTTCCAAAAGTCGAATACTTACCGCTTTCTACTTTTTTTAGTGAATGGGTGAGTATGCCGTTCGGCATACTTTACCCATTCACTTTTGCAATTACCGTTATCCTTCTGCCGCCTGCGATATCGCTCCGCCTCACCTCCGTCGTTGCTATCGTCGGACCAGGAACAGGTGAGTAAACTATCTGTGCAGGTTAGTGTTAGGGTTAGGATTAGGGTTAGGGTCAGGCAGCAGGGTAGGGAAGGTTAGTGTCAGGCTGCAGTGGAGGGAGGGTTAGGGTCAGGCTGCAGGGGAGGGTGGGTTAGAGTCAGGCTGCCAGGAAAGGAGGGTTAGGGTTAGGGTAGTGAGGGGGAGGGTTAGGGTTGGAATTAGAAAAGGGACTATTTTAACTTACCATTTAGCTGAACGGAGCTTTCGGAGCTCCGTGGATCAATTGCTATGCCTCATCGAGGCATAGCAATCAAAATCCCAGCCAGTTTGCAACTGGCTGGGAGCAGTCTGATTTTTGGAAATTCAGACTTTCTAAGCGTGGGCCCACACCCCTCTGGCTGATCTGTGGTAGCGGTTTCCGAATTAATGAATGGGTAAGTATGACAAAATATAAATTCTTAAATAAATTTAAGTTTTCAGCTGCCTGTATTGTGAAAAGGAACTTTCACAACACTGCATCCCTAATTACACTTGGTGCAATACTACACCCAAACCAGTAATGTATAACGCAAAAGAAGAAGGTAATATTGATGTACTCTGTGCAATGGCAAAATAAGTTTTACTTTATTGCAACTATTGCTCTCTTTGTAAAATATTATCTATAAAGTTTATATTTTGAAATCATTATTTCAGCATAGTGCAGCTAGCGTGCACTCTAAATATCACCTTCTTTTCTTAAATTATACACCAGAGTTTTACTCCCAGGTGAAGATTTGGGTGTTCTCATTTTAATTACATAGTAATTTCCCAAAACATTTGTATTAATAAGTGCTAGAGGTTATGTTAATTTGTATAATTCTGTCAAAATATTGTTTTTTCACAGTTATGTTTAGTAGGAACAATACCCATGCATAGACATTTGCTGGGGAAAGAGCATGTGTCATGGTCATGTGACTAATTTATCTTTAAACAGGTTTTTCTATAGTGCCATCATATTATGTTGAGCTTTACAATTTTAAATTATTATTAAACAATCCCTGCTCCACTCTACATTCCGTAACACACACAATAATAATATTAGTCAGCAACCTATTAATTTAGCAGCATATTTTGGAGTGTGGAAGGAAATCGGACCACCCCAAAGAAGCTCAAGTAGACATGGAGAGAATGTATATCTCCACACAGATAGGGCCTTTTCCAGGAATCTATCTCATGACCTCAGCATTATCAGTCAGATGTGCTAATTACTTGAATTGTTATTTTTCTGACCATTAAGGGCCGTATTCGGGGAACCTTTTTTTATGTACGCAATTATACGCACAGCCGGAGCAAGGAAACACCCACCAACAACCCCGACACTCCCCTCTCCCGGACCACTCTGTTCTTTACGTGTGATCCGTCCGTGCGATTCTTTATAACCACGCCTCCATGCGTTCATTTAAATGCCTCCCCCCACCCACTTTTATGTAAATTTTCCCGTCCGTAGGATTCCCGTGCATATGTCCCCAATTGCGATTCACATGTACGTCCATTAGGCACTTACGTGCGCATAGTCTACGTAAAGTACGTAAATAAAGTTACTATGCATGCGCAGTTGATCCGATCCTAAAAATACTCCCCTCGAAAATGGATCTTTGAATGAGTCCCTAAATCTGTACTGAAAAAGAAGGAATTGACCCAGTAGGAAATATTTATCATTGGGAAACAGTAGACATAAAAAAATCTAATCAGAATCCCCAGCGTTTTGTAAAAGCTGTGCCAGTATTTACTATTTTTCACCTGTTCCATAATCCGCTATATTGCACAAGGCTTCACTGTTGCTTCCTCTGTCTTCTTCACAGCAGGGACTTCTCAATCTTCTTAGCAAATATGCGACTATTATTCCATATATGTGCAAAAATTTTACATTGCTGGGAAATTGCTAATGCACTTTTAGGCAGGAGATTTGAGTCTGTGGATGCATATGGAAAGATTTTGGAAAATAAGTTTCTTTTTTCTCACAATCTGACTGTTATAAAGTCAAATCTTTTGGAGAAATTATTTGCAGATTCCCTATTGAAAATAAACAGAGAACATTTAAATGCTTTCTATTTTCACCCCCATTTTATAAGCATTTCATAATGGTGAAAAAGTTTTACATGAATTCCTGATTCAAAGAACACTAATAGTTATTACTGGCACATAGGCTTTCGTCATTGGTAGAAGCTCTTCGCCTGCTGCCAGTTTTTATTGAAAAAGGGGTATTCCTTCCTTTTTTTAAATAGCAAAGAGAAACACATATAGATCAATAGCATTTAAAAAGGAAAAGAGAGAGGTTATATTATGGAAACAGTGAAATAAGGATAAATAGACAAAGAAAAAAGGAGGGGAAAACAACTACTAGGATACTAGCTACATTGAGAGGCATACCTTACAGTTACCATACATCTTATGTTATAAGATGTATGGTAAGTTATAACAGTTAAATACATTTGCATTACATGTACTTAATGCCACACTATTCAGGTGTTAGATCTTATCAAGGTCTACTAGGGGTTCATTTAGGCAACTCACTAGAGCAACCAGTTTAATCAGTCAAACAGACAGGTAGCAAGGATTGGTTGCTAAATTTACTTAAAGGCTAAGTGAGCATTTTGTAGCATGTCATTTAGAACCGTATTCAGACTTAAGAGATGTACCAAAAGACTGCAGTATTCAGACTTAAGAGATGTACCAAAAGACTGCAGTGTTCAGACTTAAGAGACGTACCAAAAGACTGCAGTATTTATGAAGTTGAAGTTTCTTAAGTGTGAATCTGGCCCTTGATCTCTGATGCAGGGCAAATTGAGTTGAGTAATGTAAAGGCATTATGATAAACAAATGATAAACAAATGAGAAAGCAGTAAGTTACAAAATAAACATGCGCCTAATGTATTTGGCCTACTAACTAAATGACACACAATAATGCACCAAAGTGAAAAAACGCATTTAAATACTTTTATGCCCATATAGTTAATAAATGGTATTTGTTAATATTGGTGACCTGGTTATCAGTCTGCAGTCCTTATGCACAATTTAATTTTGGCCTACGTGTTTTACTCTTTCACCAAGCTTATTGTTTAGAGTTGAGCTAGGAAATGTCACTTCTTCACTTGAATTTTGTTCAGGGTTGCTGACTCTCCCGGAATTTCCGGGAGACTCCCGAAATTCGGGCAGTACTCCCGGTATCCCAGGAGAGCCAGCAAATCTCCCGCAAGTGACTTGAGCCCCGTGGTTTCACTGAAACCACGGCCTCAAGTCCTGCCCCCCTGCCTAGCAACACTAGTACACTAGTGTTGCTAGGCACAGGAAGGGACTTGATGACGCAATTTGCGGCATCAAGCCCCGTCCCGACCCCTATTTCAAGTAAAAACGGGGCAGTATGAGCCAGGGGGCGGAGCCTAATGATGCAATTTGCATAACCCGTGTCATTAAGCCCCGCCCGCCACATGCGTCGCTATTTTCTCTCCGGGATCTCCCGGAGGGAAGCTGCCAAAAGTCGGCAACCATGATTTTGTTACACTGTTAAATATGACTCCATTTTGCAGCTCACCATAATTTTGCATAGATATATGCCTCAGAGCTCCAAGGGAACAAGGTTATGTTGTGTTGTCCTCCCTGGTTAGCAACCTTGAGCTCTCTCTCTAATGGCATATTGTTTCTAATAATCATGAACTACTAGGTATGGCATTATTTGCACATTACATCCAGCACACAAATAACAGTTTGTCCAGACCTTTTAGCCCCTTGACAAACTTATATCGCTGACATGGAAACGGCATGTGGAGCATTCCATAGAATATTGTCGCTCTGTGGTTAACTGTGATACATAGGCATGAGAAGTCAAGGGAACAGTAGATAAGCTATACCTCCTAGAAATGTACTAGTTTGAGAAAAACACAATGGCATCATTTGTAACTTTATTAAACCAACTTTGTTAAAAAAAAACAACCACAAGTGTATATATAGGTAATCCTCTCTTATGTTAATGCATAGCTATATAGCCTAAATTTTCACCTATTGCTTTTCAGTAAATGAATTCATTGTGCCCAGTTATATAAAAATGAACACATTTTAATTGCAAACCCCAAACAGAAATTAATGAAACAAACCTGCAGTTGCATTTCTACAAAACTCGAATAGAGAGCAGGAGATGTGAATAAGGAAATTGTAAAAATGAGAAATTATGACTGGGTGAGGCTCTTGTCATTAGAGCTGTGCATTGCAAGCCCCTAATAATTTTGATGTTGGGCAGACAAATTTCTAATTATGCTGCTGGCTTCTCACTATCTTCAATTTGATAGATAAGTTCCATTACCTGTTATGAGAATTCTATCACTTCACAAGGACAGGCTTCCATCAACTTTGTTTACTGCTAAATGTATCTGACAAATGATGCAATCTGATTCAAAAACTCTGATTCTGTCCTCTGCTGAGCAGCACATTAGCCGTTTCCATGTCTTATAAATGTATAAACAATAAAGCAATGGTAATAAGCCTCTGCTTGGGAGTTATCAATTATTAATCTTTCTCTCAGTGCTGTTAAATTATGTTATAAATTTAAATATTGCATGCATGTCTTATACAGCTTTTAAGAAAAGATAACAGCCAGTGTAGAGCCAGACATGCTACATATATAAAGGGCTGATTCTCAAAGTTAGAAGCAACAGCACGAAAAAGAAAATAAAAACATAATATATACATATGGCCCAGATCCAGACCTACATTCACATTACGGTTCATCGCGTAGCGTATTTTCTATGCACTGCCCTAGGCACTCCCCTCGCTCGTAGTACTTTTGCCGTTTTACGCTTGCCAAACCCTACCTTAACTTTTCATAGCGTAACTACTGACGTACGTAAAGGCTACGCGTACATACATTCCTAGGCACACACATACTGCACGATTTAAATGGCACACCCCGCCTCCGAAGCATAATTACGGATGTCGTATGGTTGGCAAGCCCCTTCGCATGTAGTTACGCTGTTGATACGAGGCTGGTACGTACATTCAGAGTTACGTGGCGTAACATCTGCCACGCGCATGGGCAGTACATACAAAACTGCGGTTTTACATCAGCGGCTAGTGTAAATACGCTAGTGTACTCAGTTCTGGATCTACCCCAATATCACTTGGACATAGGGCTGATCCAGAGCTACAGTTACACTTTTAATGCACTTTAGGTGCAAGTGTAGAACTGAGAAAAACCATGTTGCAAAAATGTTTAATTATTTTGCATACACAGAAAATACTTTGCTTCTACGTATAGAATTCACAAACTGCATAGCTTTCTGTTTAATCTATAAATAAGAGGCTTGCTGAAATCTCTGAACTCTAATTCTGCTTTCAGTTTTAATTTGCTTTCCCTCACAGTTCAACATAGTTTGACTCAGGCAGGGTCGCCTACTTTTTATTTATTCCCTCAGAGATCTCGGAGAGAAGAAATAAATTCTGATATGGGGGCGGCACTTAATGACACAATTTATGCAAATCACATCAATAAGCATCGCTCCTGTCAGTCACTTCTGTAATCCTTAGTGTTCCAGCGGGTGGGCGGGGCTTGATGCTATCTTCAAATCCCGCCCATTCCTAGTAACTCTAGGGATAACAATAAAGATTAACAGTAGGTTGGGACTTTTGGAAGATCAAATATCGTAAGTCTCATGGATATTCCAGGAGAGTTGGCAACCCTGGACTCAGGTCTACACTTGTTTTTGTTTTACCTTTACTTCCAAACTCAGGATCAGCCTCATCATGTTATATTGCTAATGTGAAATAAATGTCACTTTTTTTGCATGCAGGAACATTCTGGCTAATATTTTACAGCACATATAAATGGAGCAGCTTTATTAAAAAACAAAAAATGCAAAAACTTAGAATTGTTCTACTGTAGATCACATAAGCTATAAATGTTCATTCTATTTGCACATTTTCCATTTGCTTTTCCATTTAGTTCAATATGGTTTTGATAATGTTGAGATATGCTCCTTTTTAAACTGTTTATCTTTAAGACATACAGTTAGCTGAAGTCCTGATTTTCACAGAACTTTAAATACATATAGAGATTTGTAAGCTGCATAAGAATGAGGTGTTCCAAGGTGAAGACATAAGCACTGTTAAATATTGGTCTCAACCACAAATGGAGAGGGACATTTATATATAAAGTAAAAATGATGAAGCTTAAGACCCATATAAATCAAAACAAAACAAAAAAAAGGTGTGTCTTAAACTAGCACAATCCTCCATACAACAAAAGCTCAGAACTCACCTAAAAGTTTTATAGACAAAATCCAGGTTCAGTCTAAACATGACAATATAAAATGTGCCAGTTTGGGGGTTTCTTCATCCTCAGTCCTGTACACAAGCATATAACCTATTTTTACCCTCCAAGCTTAATCAGTTGCACAGATGTCATATGCATAATGCCAATCTTTTTCTTAAACAGCAAACGGCATAGTGCCCAGACATACATCCAGCAGTCAAACCAATCAAGTTAAATAATGAGACCGACACCGACAGCTTGGGTTTAAAACCAGAGAACATGGTATTTATTTAAATTGGATTATGAATTGAATGATTGACCTAACTGGAATTGACTCAAAGCGAGTCACTTAAAGGCAGTTAGGTGGCCCAGTAGCGGGTGGGGGTCCAGCAAAGTTCCAAACCTTAAGAGGTCATCCACCTTGACCTCGGAGCTACTCCCCCCTGTCTGATCCTCCAGCAGGACACTCGACCCGTTCCCACAGGGGCTCGATCGTTTGAGATCTGATACCCCATCCACTGGTTGTGTTGCCATCGGATCAGAGCTACCCCCGCTCCCACCAAACAAACAACACCCCCAGCACCAAACCTTGTTTTTGCTGAGACCTCCACCGCCACCGCCCCACCAAAAAACGTTAAACTTATCATATAAAACTTTAAAGGGAGGGAGGATGAAATCTTCTGCGATGAGTGCCCACTCCCTCTCAGCTAGCTCCATTTACATTACCCCACCCCCTACTTAAAGCCCAGCTCCACCCCCACACCTTATTCCATCCCACCCCACCTACCCTGAACTAACCCTTTGCCCCCTGGATGCCTGTATAGACCACCTGCCTGCTATTTAATAACCTGTGGCCCTATGGGGTCCTTCGTTCTTTTTTTGCCAGTCAATTTGCAAGTTGGTTCTATATTTAATGGTCTAATAGTGTAGTTTAGGTGTTAGATATATAAAAATAATTATTTCATCACTGCAGATTGATTATAGTATTTAGGGCCACCATATACAGAAAGGCCACAGAAAGGCCTAGACGGTGGCTATTGGCTTATCGCATATTAGCACAAATATGTGTAACGGACATTTTTGTGTTTTATTTTACAGATAGAACAATATAGTCTGTTACTGGTTTATGGCAGTGTGCTGGGGCTATTTTTCCCTTTGTTTCTGTGGCAAGCAGATTAACCCCTGCCTTTCATGCAACTGTTTAAATTTACCTATAAATTGATTGAGCGACTTCCATGTGTTTGTAATGTCTAAATATGTGTAAACAGCCATTCAAGTAGTGTGTTTCATATATCAACCAATCAAATAGTGTAAAATTTCTGCTCAACTAGCTATAGTACTAGCTGTTAACTGTAAGTGCTGTTAAGACCACACTTGGGGGTCTATTTACAGAGATCATTTAGTGCGATAGGGCCAGTTTTCACTTCAAAACTGGCTCTATCGCATTAAAATGAAGTGTCACATATATTTACAGAACGTCGGAGCGGAGTTTTACACTCCGTTCCCGGGGTCAGACTAACGCCAGCTCAGGCTGGCGTTAGTGACAATTATTCTGGCGATGTCCCCATATACCCCTCTTTTACTCCCCCTAATAGCTGTTATTAGGGAAGGAAAAGGAGGGCATGTATGGGGAGACCGTCGGAATACATCCCAATGAAGCCCCAGTTAAAAAAAAAAAATAATAAAAAAAAACATTTGTGCAGTGTTTCTCAGGACTTGGAAAAATTTCAAAGTGCCTAAACAGAAGCACTGTGCATGTGCAGTGTTTCTCATGTCGGCACTGAAATTTTTCTAAGTCCTGATTGAGAGATACTGCGCATGTGCAGTACTTCATTCAGGGATTGCACGGAGGAGAAGCACAGCACCGACCCGCGGCTCATCGCGGGACCTCATAGGAGGGGTGAGTATTAGTAAATCATGTGAAGGAAGCTGCCAGGCTCGCTGCGATGATAAGCAAGCCTGATGCAGCTTCCTTCACAGGGAACGAGGAAGGTAAGTAAATAGACCCCTTATTGTCCATTGAGTGGATAAACATGGTTTCCTGGCCTTTTTTAAAGGCTTACAGTAGGTGTACGTAATATTTGCTTTCCCTTGCTAATATTGGTTGAGATATTTGAAAATTTACCTTACCCACTCTACGAAATACTGCAAAGGGACTCTGCCATTTGTCCAACAATTTACTACTCTGTGTTGGCATCAACAGCAAAACCTTGTCTCGAGTATAAAGACCTGATTGTGAACATTTTGGTTATACAATCTCTGCTGGGCCTGTTAAGAACTCATCAAATTTTCTTTGACCAATGCACCAAGTATCTAGCCATCTTTGCATGACCACCTGGCCAGCAGAATTAGGTTGTAATTTTCTGATTGAATTTGTTTCACCCCAGATGATTTCAAGGAAATGGAATAAACCAAAACTATCACAGACTAACGGATTCGGGTATCCACTCTGGGATGTGATAGTTGTTCAGCAGAATAGTGAAAGCTGGATGGTTTAATGTATGATCTGCTCATGAGCTATTGGGTATTGGTAATTCGATGGGTAAAGACAATACAAAAACTGGACTGGACTAGACAGGACTTGAATAAACTTTACTTGACCTGGACTGGGCCAGGACTGGACTGGACAAGCTTGACGTGACCTGGACTAGACTAGAACTGGAACTGGACTTGATAAGCTTAACTTGACCTAGACTGGGCCAGGACTGGACTTGATAAGCTTAACTTGACCTGGACTGGACCATGACTGGAGCTTGCCTGGACAAGCTTGACTTGACCTGGACTGGAGCAGGACTGGAGCTGGACTGGACAAGCTTGACTTAACCTGAACTTGACTCAACCAGGACTGGAACTGAACTTGACAGACTTGACCTGGACTGGACTTGACCAGGACTGGAACTGGACTTGACAGACTTGACTGAGAATTGCTGCAGCACTACTCAGAAAGCAACCAGACACCATGAGTGAACAAGTTATTCTGGCACAAGCTTTGCACTCTGTTCTGCAGATTTAAATAGAGCACCCAAGAACAGGATTTGATAGCCTGGTCATGTGAATCTAAGAGCTTGACTCTGGTTGCTGGGGCGCATTAGGTGACAGAATCCATCATGGCGGTGCCTATGCACCGGACGAAGCCAGAGCTTGGCGCCAGAAGACAGGAGGCTGCCACTACTGAGAGTGGTACCTCTTAGAAGACACAAAGCGGGCACGGCTGGTGAGTGCAGGTGGGCTCTCACACGGTAAGTCCCATGTGCTGTGACATAAGCATGTTTTCATTAAATGTGGGGACAACTAATTGCTCAGTATCCTTTCCCATCTGTGCTTTTCCCACCTATGCAAAATGTAATTTTTCTGCTTCCATTTATAACCAAACATTTTAAAAAGCTTTGCCCACAGCAAGGTCATCCCATTATGTTGCTCTGAGAGGCACAAGGAGAAGAGACTATATATCTTCATTGAAATCATGTATTTCCATATTGTCCCTGAAGTAAGGTTGTTTAAACACACATCTTGTCATTTTATCCCTGTGGTTTAGGGGTGAATCTTGTATGCAATTCATTACCACCAGTATTATACAGGACTTCCCTTTTCCTGCTAGAACAAGGCCAATCATTACCATTACATCTAGATATCTGCATCTCATTACTTCAATCATTGTTATCAGATATTTCAACATCAGTATCAATGAAATTATCATGGTCATCAATGCTATCATTGGGTCTGATTCAGACTTAAGAAGGAGCTTGAAATTAAGGACCATATTCACACCTAAAAAGCAGACGGTTCTTAGGTGTGGATCTTTAGTAAATGACCTGTGTCCTGGTTCCCTGTCTGTACCATTCTCCCGGCGCACGGGTCCTCGCAGCCGTCGGAGACTGTCACTGAAACAGTGACAGCCTCAGGCATACTCACCAGTGTGGACGCGGCGTCCTCAAGGTGGGATTCTGGTGGCAAGCGCAGTGGTACTCTGATCCATGGGCGCGGCCCTCTTGGACTGGTCACATGACAGCGCTTCTCCAATAGACTCAGTGTTCTCCGGAGGGCGCACTATTTAAACCCTGCACACTGTTCCAACGTTGCCAGAACAACTAGGTCCTCTAGGTGAAAAAGGGAGAAAATCTCAATGGCGCTAGAAATGGTTCAGTACAAAAATAATCCTAGGGGTGAGCAGCTAAAACCAGGAGAGAACCCACTCCCAATCATGAACAAGATAAAAAGAACGAAATAGCGCTCAAAACCTCTATAAATAATGATATTTATTCATAATCTAAATAAACTTTAAAATATTGAGTCCATCCTGAGTACAGCTGCAGATGAAAAATACTGTAGATCATACAATATCCAATGTAATAGACAATACAGGACCATATAAAACAGCTCCACAGATATAGCTAAGATGTACAATAGCTATTATCGGGTACTGTAACAATATAGCCCCCAGTGTAACAAAACCAGATTACAAATGTGACAGTGAAGATACAAAACAATCATGGATCTAGAATGTCAGAAGAGGAGTATATCTCTTGTTGTTAATTTATAGGCCTCGTAGCCGTGAGTATAGGAATATAGTAAAGTCCAATATAGACAAGGGGGTGCACACCCCAAATAGTCCCAAACACCAGAATACAGGTGATTCCTATACTGATGTCACAGGCCGATGGCATAGAAATATAAATCTTGAAATGAAAAGATGAAATTGAATTAACTTACAGAAAGTCTCTATTGACACTTTGTAGAAGGTTAGAGGGGACCAGAGACTGTAGCTCCGATTGTGCCGTCCCGTCAGAATGGATCTCCGGTGGTAATCTGGAGATGATTATATGGAAACAAATGTGTAGCTCCGGCTACAGCGTCCCGTCGGCTGCACGTGTTGGCGGCGTCCCGCCGACACGTATGGCTAGTAGCACTAACCCGACTCCCGCAGCTGATAGTAATGACTGGGAGTTACCCAGTGATGGAACGGGGGGTATGTGATAGCCGTCGGAATCCGGCCGGAGCAAATAGTAGACACTCGTGATGTGTCCTGTATCTTACAGCAAGCAGAGAACTTGTGGATGGAACTCCAATTAAAATCAGCAAAGCTCTTACGCGTTTCTTCTCCATCAAGGAGATTTCATCTCTCTTGACTTGTCTCTCTGATGAAATCTCCTTTGCAACCAACTTTGCAACCAACTCTGCAACCAACTTTGCAACCAACTTTGCAAACCAACTCTGCAACCAACTTTCCAGCTTATCCCACCCGGACTTTATTGCTGCAGCTACCCAAGGGTAGTCTCCTGTTGCTTCTACTCTCCTCCACCAGAATGCACCCCTGTTCACTGACTTTTTTGCTTTATCCCAGTGCACGTCCAATCCCCTTGGTTCCCCTGCACCTCCAGATTCATAGACTATTGTTTTGTTCATTTCCTGTATGCACCCGTCCTTCATTAAACCAGCTCACTTCCAATTCAAGCCATCTCAGTCGTATTCATCTCTGACACCCGGGACAGATCCCAAACACCCCTTGAACGTGACAACAGATATATAAAGTAGACCTATGGCACTTATAAGTGCCATAAAGAACCTAAAAATGGGGAGCGGGCTAGGGGCAGGATGGGTGAGTTAGGTGCGGATCTGTCAGCACCTAACTCATCTGGATCTGTGAATACAGTCCTAAGAGAGGAAAGTTACTCCTGGGCTAAACCATGGTGATTGCAGGGGAGTCATATTTCATCTGTTGTAAACAGTATTAGAGTTGAGAGGTGATGTTTCCTATCCCAAGTCTAAATAACAGTGTAATAGTAACGCTGGTCAGTATCTGTGTACAGTAAGCAATTCAAAGATGTATCCCTGCATGCAAGTATACAATTAACTTGACTCCCCCTGAAATCACCATGGTTTTGCCCAGGTGTAACTTTCCTCTCTTACTTTCAAGCTCCTTCTTAAGTCTGAATCAGGCTTATTATTATTAGACATTTCGGGCCCATTGTTATTAGATCCAGACCCACGCATGCACGTAATGCATGCGTAAGTACGTTCGGGTAGCGGGGAGTGCACGCCCCCTGCACTCCCAGCGCTCGGTAGTAAATCTTACATGCCCAGATTTCTACCTTAGATATTACGACTAAGCCCCGGCCCCTGCCAGTCAGCCAATCACCAACCTTTAGAAGGGAAGAGATGTTTTTACAGTTAGAATATAGGCCACTGGGTAGGCACGGACATCCTCATGAATGCAGCCAATCCATAAAAGCTCTTGCTAGAACACTTTCTTAGAGGGTAGTGGGACTTGCAGGATCAATGCTGGACCCAATCATGAGTCCACATTTATTTATTTTTTATTTTTTTAACATTGCTTTAATTTAATTTAATAAAACTTACAAACAGGTGACACATATACAGATTGTCAGATATATATCACAACTATAGTAACAGGCATTTGTACAGTAAAGAATACACCAGTACAGAATCTGCATGCATATTTTTTTTATATCTGGATTTGGGTTATGTCTATTGGTGATTATCCTTATAGTGGTATTGGTTTGAGACTCTCATATTTTTGATGGTTTTCTTAATGAATGTGTACAATAGGACACTTTGGGACTTTATTTAATATTGCGAATTGAACACTTTTTAACTAGTCATTGGTCATTTATTTATAGAGAAATTGAATTAATTGGTCCTCTATTATTTTATTTATCCCTTAGCACACCCATACTGATTTGTATGTATATACCATTATTATAAAAACCGCCAATAAAGGAGGTGGTGGTGGAGG
>WWET01004690.1:27979-41757 GCA_011038615.1 Limnodynastes dumerilii | reverse complement strand
CATGGTACTTGACAGGGAGGACTAACGCATGAATGTCTAAGATAACTGAAAAATGAAAATTTCTATAAACCATCACCAAAAAATCCTAGTGAAGAATTCACTAACAAATAAAAAAAAGAAATTAGAAACGTGAAAGATCAAAATATTATTAATAAAGAAACATGAACTTATCTAACTGTACAGCACCTGATCACCCCCATTTGTATTGTCTCCCCAAAATACACAAATCCCTCACAACCTATCATTTTGTGGACTGGGGCACTCAATTTATCATATTTATTAACACTGTACTTTAGCCATCAGTAGTGAAATTAAAATCTTTATTAAGTTGGTCAATGACATCAAATGGCAACCTGACTACATCTTACTTACTTGTGACGTGGAAGCATTATGCAGTAATATTCCCCATGATAAGGGCATTGATGTAATTGACTAAATACTTCAGTCAGATTCTACCATTGCACCATTATTTCTTGGTGGAGGCAATATCATTTATATTACATTATATGACATCACAATTATTTTACTTTTCATAACCACTTTTATTTACAGTGGAAAAGCACTGCTATAGGAACCAGGTTCGCCCGAGTTATGCCAGTCTCTACATGGGCCATTTTGAAGATTGCCATATCTGGCAGGGATCTTCCAGGGAAAACTTGGTTTCCTATGCACAATATATTGATGACTTATTCTTAGTTTTGCACGGAGGATGAGGGTTATATTTCACATTTTAAATCTTACCTTAACAATAATGACTATGGTTTGAGATTCACTCACAGTCACAATTTGGAAACTATCAATTACCTAGATGTTACAGTTAGAGGCCCGGATTCACAACCCTAGACGTTTTGCAGATACATCCTTAATTTACCGATAGTAGTTACTACGCATGAGTGGTACCTATTTTACATAATCTACGTATAGTTTCGTTACATAGATTGTGTATATGCAGTCTTTAAGACCGCATACACAATCTATGTAACGAAACGATGTGTAGATTACATAAAATAGTTACCACATATGCATAGTAGCTACTATGGGTAAATTAAGGACGTATGTGCAATACGTCCGGGGTTGTGAATCCGGGCCAGAATTACCAACAACCACATTACTACAACTAATTACTGTAACAAAGTTGATTCCAACTCCTTTCTTCTTTCTTCTATAAAAACTGTCTCGCTAATCCATGGAAAATATAGCGTTTGCACAGGAAAAGCTCCAAAACAGAGGCCTTCTCTAGGCAGAGCAAACTCTTCAAAGACAACTTTCTAAAACAATACTATCCAGTGGAACCAGTTAATAAAGCAAATGAGGAAGCTCTATCAAGAGTTAGGAAATATATTTTGCAAAAAAAAAAAAAGAAGTGTGGCTACGAGTACAACTCAAGCAATCACCTTTATTACACAATTTAATGTTTGTGAATCTCAAACAAAAAGAATTATTAACAAAAATGACTCCGTGCTTAAGTTCACACTTTAGAAACTGATTTAGAAGACATCCACTAGATCAGGGGTTCTCAACCTTTTTTTGCTGAGTACCACTTACCCGCTAAGGAACCGGGTGAAGTACCACTTACCAAAAATTATTAATTTACTGAGTCCAAAATAATTAACTTTAAAGAAATATAACAGTTAGCGTAACATTTATATGTAAGGCTCAGTTTAGGTTAATTTTAGGCTCCAGATTACATTTTCCTCTTCTCATATTATTTATTATACCTCCCCCATTCATATACATCCTACTCCCCAAATTACATGTTACACTTCTCCTGGAAATATTATACTTTCCCCATATGATGTATTACACTTCTGTTACATCCCTCTCCACACATTACACCATCCACCCCCCTCTGTTACATCCCTCTCTATAAATTATACCTCCCTTAATGCTCTTATCTCCCTCTCCACATATTACACCCCCCTACTCTTATCTCCCTCTTCACATATTACACCCCCCTACTCTTATCTGCCTTGTACTTCTCTTGCACCATTTTATGTTCAAACTATGTAAACAGTTCTTATAAATATGCAATTTCATGCCTGACATGATTGACTTTATCAACCAGCAAATTTTTTATAACTTGGTGAAAAATTGGGCTAAAGGGTCAAAAATTTTATTAAAGTGTCTTTTGAGAGTCACCGGACATCAGTATGAAGAATCAAATGCTTCAATATTTTCATCACACAGCTTTATGAACAGTAAATCCTTGTTACCAGATGTTGATGAATGACACAATGGATATTTTGCACTACTTTTTTAAAGCAAGCAACACACCCATAAGGGCAACTGGCCATGCAAAAGCAACTATGTTGGTAAATAGAATTTCCTAATAGAAGAGCTGCTTAACATCATCAAATATTGCCTTCCCTTTAGTCAGGGCCAGATTACCCGCTAGGCATCCTAGGCGAACGCCTAGGCCTGGCGGGCCCCCGGGTCCCGAAATCTGGCCCTGCATTTGGGTGCAGAATCCTCTGTTAACGGGCCCAAGCCATTAATATAGATATTACAGGCTTTGGGCCCGTTCCCAGTAATGCACTGGGTGACGTTATGACGTCACGCCAGTGCCACACCCCCGCCTCCTGCACTGAATGTAAGTAAGCCTGAGCCCTGCGTTTCTTACAGAAGAGCACAGGGCTCAGTGTGACAGCAGGGATCAGGGCAGCAGCTCAGGCACAGTGCAGGTGTCTCTCTTTCTGTACACTCCATGCATAAGCGTTAGAAGGGAAAGGGGGCCCTGCGTGTCCAGAAAGAATCTGCCGGCCAGTGTAATTAACATTCTGGATACGCAGGGCCCCCTTTCCCTTCTAACGCCTATGCATTGAGTGCACAGAAAGAGAGACACCTGCACTGTGCCTGAGCTGCTGCCCTGATCCCTGCTGTAACAGTGAGCCCTGCGCTCTTGTCTAAGAAACGCAGGGCTCAGGCATACAGTGCGGGAGGCGGGGGTGCGGCACTGGCGTGACGTCATGACGTCACCCAGTGCATTACTGGGAACGGAGCCCAAAGCCAGTAATAGTTATATTACTGGCTTGGGCCTATGAACGGAGGAAATCCGGCCCTGCCTCCGCGTACCACCTGCCAGAGGTACGCGTACCACTGGTGGTACGCGTACCATGGGTTGAGAACCCCTGCACTAGATAGTTTTCAGAAAAGCTAAAAACTTAAGACACCACTTAATATGTAGCCACCTCCAATATAAGAATAAGACTGACCATCCCATTAATCACTTTTCCTGGTTACCCTCTAAACCGGTTGGTTTTTTGGTTGTAATTGTACAAATTGTCATACCTGCAAACAAGTGGACAAAAATGATGATACTTTTTCCTCTACAGACAATAAAGAATCATTTAAAGTCAAATCCTTAATTAACTGTAAAAGCAATTTTGTTGTTTATCTGATTTTGTGTCAATGTGGAGCCCTTTATGTTAGAACCACATGGACCGTAAATATCAGATTTATGGAGCATCGTCGCAACATTAATAAGTCTAATCAAATGCATTACCTCCCTAGACATGTGCATCAGAAACACTCAGGCAACCTCAGTGTTTTATCTATTAAAGGTATAGAGCAGACAGAAGAGACCCCTAGGGGAGGAGATAGATTCAGTACATTAACAAGGAGGGCAGCATATTGGATCTTTCGCTTAAATACTTTGGGCAGGATCCTGACCTATGCGTGCCTCATGTGCACGCAAGGTCATTACGGCGGTTTTCATAGCAGGGATTCCTACCTTAACTTTTATGACCAGGTTTAATTCCCCCGCCCCGTCCAATCATTAACATGTCTATCTCTGCCTTGACGGCAGAGATACAACTGTCGTGAAAGGGTGTAAAGTCTTCAAGACAGGAATTACGTATGCGCTGTACGTAATTCCCCTGTCGTACAGACCCGAGGATTGGGTCTTTTATCTCCTAAAGGTCTTAATTGAATTGAACCATTTTAAAGCTTTAGTCTTTACCTCTTTGACTTGTATCTATTTTTATTTCTTATTAATTATTTTTCTTCTTCTCTTCCCCCCTTTTTTCTTCTTCTTCTTTATGTACAATTGGCATAGGTTTTGAAGTATATCTGCTATGGGTTTCCTTACCATATAATATATCATAATCTTGATATGTCAACACAAAGATTAAGGAATCAATATACAATATAATGTTATAATGTGTTACTAATTTTAGATTTGTGACTTGTGTCATATTTATATGCTGTCTCCTGTTATCCAAGCAATTATTATAAAAAATTGTGGCAACTTGTATTTTATAGTATTACAGGGTTTTCACATAGAACTCCACCAAACAGTTTTTTGGCAATAAATCTGATAAAGCTATGATAGAGAGAGTATTTTGAACCATCATGTAATAAATATGATTGGTTACCTATCTTTCTACCCTATATTGGATATATTATTGCTATATAAACAACAGTTATTTTTATGCTACATTTTTGGCTTGTTCTAGATTTAAAAAATGTTTGTTTTTTGTTGTTTCTGTTTCTGTTTCTGTTCTTGTTTTTACTTTTTGTTTTTTGTTTCTTGTTTTTTGTTTCTTGTTTCTTTTGTATTTATTTTTGTTGTTGTTGCTTTTTTTTGTTTTATTTTGCTTTGTTTTTTGTGTCCTGCTTGAAGGTTGTTATTATTATTATTACATTCATTACATCATCTCAACATACTCAAAATGTTTTTGATACTTGAGATACATATAGAATTGTTTCCTTTCGCTCTATTGATAAATAGAAATTATGTTATATCCTTGGATAACTATTCTACCTAAAATGCCAAAGCCAAAAATCAATAGTGCTCTTTAATCACACCAGTCTACTAATTAATAAAGGAAGCTTTGATAAAACTTATTTGTGTCAGGGGACTAACTAATCACTCCATTATCGCTCCATCTTAACTACTCTGAAAATACCTGGGCTATTTGACAGTCTAAAATATAACGCTGCAAGCCAAGATTTCATGTTCATCGCTACCCCGCTCTTCAAGCTACAGCAGTGTCTCTCGAGCTGATTATCAGGGTCACCTGAATACGCTTTACCATCTGCTACTGCAGCGATGTTAATCTAACCATTCATATTGTGGGTTACACATATATTCCATACCTACAGTACACCAGACTTAAGCACTATTTAGCATCCTGTTTATCAATAAATTAATTGGAGATCACCTATACTACCAAACTGATCCATCCCACCACAGACCATATTTTGCAATGGATAGTAAGATGTTGTGCCATGTGGCCTTGTTCATTGCTCTCTTTAACTAATGTATGACCTAGTAAGTGGGTCCATTTCGGATGCTGTATAGCACTAATCCTTGTCAACACTGCGATTCATTCATTTTTCTATCACACTCGTTCCTTAGGTTTACAGTTAAAACAATAACAGCTGTTGTGCTTATTTTATTATTGTTGGGTATATAAGTGATATTTTGCTCCAAACAAACACGATTGGAGCAGGAGCTATTTTTATTAATACTTTGTGACTGTTTAGTTTCAGGTGTTTTTTAATTGACATTTTGTTTTATGTAAATGTACTTTTTGAAATATATCGTTTAAGCATTCTCAATTTATTTACATGTTTTTGTAATAAACTCTATTACCACTATACCAGTGCTCTCTCCATTTTCATAATAGCTCCTTCTTATAGGCTTATAGCTCCTTACTCATATACCTAAACATGGCATCATAGATATCAGTGATATTATCAATTATGATTGATAGCCATAGCCTTTATATAATCTAAAATTACACGTCTAGGCATTGAGTCTAAATGAGAGGCAAGTGTTCACCAGAGCCCTGATGGTGTGGACAGATTTAGTTCCAAAATGGTAGGAGCTGCAAAGATGGAGAGATAACATGACAGTGTCCAAGGACCAACTAGACAGAAAAACAAAAAACACAAATGAAGGAAGAATCTAATAGAATCCCAGGAAAATACAACACAGAGTTAAGACCAGAGGAATGCTAAATGGAAAACGCACACAGAATGCACCTGATGGAAATAATGCTGCAAAAGAACTGAAAAAGTACCACATAGAAAATGAGGACTAGATTGAACAAGTGCAGGATGTTATGATGTGGCACACCGGAAAGGCAGGGAGAAGAGGCCACACCAGAGACAGAGGTAATACACACAGGACAGAGGTAATATACACACAAGACAGGCTGCGACAGACTAACAGTAGGAGGGAAATACTAGGCCGAAGCCCAACACACGGATAGGGGAACACAGACGGAGACTGAGCAACACAAAGAGCGGCAGAGAATGCAGGAAGTATGGTAGCGCTATGTGCCAGACTGAAAACACAAATAAAGGCAGGCACTATGTGCCAAAATAAATCCAACCAGCAGCAAGGATATGAATTTGGTGCAGTTTAATGAAACCAGCAATACACTGACTGCAAAGGCAAAATAATGGCAAGCACTATGTGCTGGATAATGCAGTGTAACCACACAACAAATACAATACAAAAATAATAAGCAAGCACTATGTGCTAGATAAGGCAGGATAAACACACAACAGAGATAATACAAAAATAATAAACTGCACACTAACACAAATATCAGGGAAAGGCTGCAGCAGACAAAAGTAAACAGACAGACCGGAGAACTGACAGGAATACTCACACCAGACAGGAGGAATGGACAACGACTGGAAACAGATACAAGGGCTGGAACAAAGATCAATAAAAACAAAAACAGAGAGCAGAGAACTGAAGGCTAGAATTTATAAGCACACAGGAAAAGGAGGCTGAAAGCTAAGAGCAGTAGCACACACCAACATGAACTGGGAACAGGAAACTATGACCCCCACCTGTGCACTGGATCAAGGGGAATATAAGTCCAGTCCACAGGTGTGGGATAACAAGACATAATTAGAACAACTGACAAAGAACCCACTAGCAGCCACTAGTGGCAGGAACTATAAATGTCCATAACATACAAGTCTGCCACTATGGGCAGAACAAGATACTGCAGTCCAGATGTAACACAGGAAAAGACAATGAGAACACGAACAGGATCTAAACAACAAAACAAGAGCTTCAGGTCACAAAGTATACTGAAAAAGCACAATGCATTGGAGCTGACAATGTGGGACATGCTAGCATGAGCAGTAGCATGGAGTTACTGTCAGCTGTTTACAGAAAGGCTGGTCAGCATTCCTGATCGGTCCTGCCTTGCTTTTCTGTTAGGTGACCATCCCTGCTGTGTAGCCGGAACAGGTGAGAGGAAAAAAATGCGGATTCCAGCTGCCTAGCAACACATGAGATCTCATGCTTTAAGCTGCTGCAGGCGGCTCGTAACATGTGTAATGAAGGTTGCAGAAACTAAAACGTTGTAGAAGCTGAATTAAATTTGTAGCTAGGGGTTCCTTCCCAGGTATCATGTTTCTTCTTAAGCTGTATTCATACAGTAAGTGAAGTTAGGATATATCTGTGAATGCTGAGCATCTTTTCATGTGTTAAATTCATAATTACAGGAACTATTCTTCCCAGGAAACTTATGCCCTTGGAGTTCGGAGATGACCTTTGATATACATTTTTGGAAAGAATATAGGATACAAAGGACCTGATTTACTCTTAAGAAGGCTTCCGATATTAGGTGCGTATATTTAAGAACGGATGAAATGCGTATTAACTTTTTTATACGCTATTTGCGTTGGAGTTAAGTTCTCAAATTCCGCTCTTCGGATTTTAGGTGCGTATTTTAAAGAACGGATCGAGCGTAGTAATTTTTCTATGCTTTTAACGTTGTACTTAAGTGCGTAAATTCCTTACTTATGCACTGCGTACCTAAAGTCTCAAGGTTTGCATTAACATCCGCAGAAATGGGCATTTTATGAATAAGTAAATAGGACGATACGCAGATATGGGTGGAGGGAGGCATTTAAATCACGCAATGAAGGCGCGGTTATGCACTTGTGTTCCTAAATAGATGCCCTACGCATTGAAATGCGAAACTACAGTTAAGGGAGACCTATGGCACTCGTAAGTCACATAAGAACCTGAAAACCGGGGGCGTGCCGAGGGAGTTTCATTGCTATTAGTTGCGTATATTTAGGAACCTATCGCGTTCTTAAGTGTGAATCAGGTCCAAAGTAACCTAGAATTGTGCTACACACATTCTGATAAATTTAACCAAGATTAAAAGTCTCCATCTGCTAAAAACAAGAATTTGCATGGATAGTTACTAGACAGTATCCGAATTACATCTTGCCAACAATACAAGGTTCATCAAGAGTTAGTTTGGTGTGGAACAACTTGAGTGATCGCCACAGAATCCTGTTGGGATTTATTGTCTTTAGTGTCAAACTGTATTTGTCCATATAGTGAAATTACATGGCTTCTATCAAACAAGATATTTTTCTGTACATAATATAGTATGTCCATGTCATGTTTATTGACTCTATAAAAGCATGAAATAAATCAATGTTTCTTAAAAGTCTTCTTTTTAATTACTCTACACTTACTGTTCTGAATGTTTAAATTCTCTGTGCTTTGTGTTTTAGGCAGTTCACTACACGAGTCTTTCGTTCTTGAAAATCCTATTAATTTTTGCATTCACTTCGCCGCTCAATGTGACACAGATCATGAACACTTGTCTGAAATGGCTGACGCATTTTGACCCCTCATGAAGGCCACATATCATCTTGACAGGAGTTAAAAATACTAAGATATCATCAAAACAGACCAAAATGACACTGGACAGTTTGTCTCTCGCCCCCACCATTACTAAGAAGCAATATATTTGTGTTTCCTGCGATAGACCATAATAATAAAAATGTTTTAATCTCTGCCACCAAGAGTAGGTGGGTAGGTCAGAAGTCTAAATGTTTTAAAGAGAAATTTAATTAGTATGCAAATTTGACTCTTTGCATTAAAATGTCATTTACTAAGTAAATGTTGTTGCTGAAAGAGTTCAGGTATTTTATCATACTCTGTCAAGGTGCCTTTGCACATTTCCAATGTAATAATAGCATTTCAAAACTAAAATGAAATTCTCTTACTGCTACAATGAATTGGGTTATGCTCCTCAAAATTGTATGTGACAGGAATATTTACCACTGTTTACAGTATTTTCCAGCATTCCCATAAGATTACTCTGAATATTTCAGCTATGACAACTGATACATTTTACATATTTGCAGAAGTTATTGATAATCACCAAGGATCTTTATCACTTCAAAATTTACAGTAACATCAATGTGGCATTGGGCTGGATCCAGACCTTTTTAAGTGCATTAACTTAGTTACACCTGGGCTAAACCATGTTGAATTCAGGGAGAGTCAAGTTAATTGTATACTTTGCATGCAGGGATATATCTTTAAATTGCTTACTGCACACAGATACTGACCAGCTTTACTATCACACTGTTATTTAGACTTGGGATAGGAAACATCACCTCTCAACTCTAATACTGTTTGCTGCAGATGACTCCCCTGAAATCAACATGGTTTAGCCCAGGTGTAACTAAGTTCATGCACTTAACAAGATCTTGATCCAGCCCATTGTGCCTAATGGTTCCACTAAGAGAACATTGACAGATCTTAAATTGGCCATACTCTAGAGCGAGTATTGGTCTGATCCCTGATTATCCAATTATAGGTTGCTCTAGTATAAAGCTTAGCATTCTGCAAGCGATGCAGAGCCTTTTTAATACTGCTATACTTTCCGATAATTATAGAGTCAGAGAGATGGGGAAACTCTGGCCAGGAGGAGGAGATGCCACACACTGACCACGGTTTCTCTGACAGTCAGTCAATTAGTTAGCTATAAGGGCATCCTTTCGAGATTGAAAGGAGGCCCATGCAGTCAATCAGTGCCGAGATCAGCTGCAAGTGCTTCCTGTCAATCTCGACAGCCCTGCCTTCTTCTGCCTGGATTATCGGTCCAAGCTGAAAAGGTGAGTGGCACATTTGGACCTTTCCTTAGTAAAATTACCCCATTTACTGGGTCACCTCCTGCTGCGACCAATAATCTATTATAATAATTCTAGTGTAGGATCAACTTTAATCTAAAATATAAACTAGCAGTAACTCTAGTGCAGCAAGTTTTAACAATAGTTAGATTTAGACTTTCTAGCCCCTCGCAAACGATGCAGAGATATTCAGCGCAAATACTGAAAACAAAACCACTATACAAGGAAAATAAGTAATGAGTATCCATAGAATGGTAACATGCAAAACAATACTTCTGCTTGGCACAAGCAGCAAGTACATTACAGACCTTAGGGGGCAAACTAAACAGTACTCAGTTCAAGGGATTAATGTATAGCATAACATGAGACCTTTTTATGCAGTGAGAAAATGATAACCTATAAAAGCTAATAGCTGTTATTTCTACAGGATAACTGAAGTAGCCTGCCACTTTATTAAAGAAACCAGCTTTATTAGCATGAAACGCTATAACTAAGCTTGCTAGGGCACCGGGGCTTCCTCATATGATGTACAAACAACCTTGAGTGCAGGGTAGGCCCATAATCCATGAAAGTTATACCAGACTATCTTTATCCATGCTCTCGTGTGCAATATACTCCAGGAAGAGGAGGGCAAAGGGTAATTCATGTTCCCCATCAAACATGAGGGGCATCATGGAGAAATGGGAATCTGGGCCTGGCTGGCAAATTATAGCCTGGAGGGCAATCCCACAACAGTGGCCCAATACTAACGGCCTGTTCATAAAGGGTAAAAATAGAAAAGAATAAAAAATGTGGATGACAGGCGGCGCTGAGTGATTTCACTAGGACGGGGAATGTCAATATGCCAGTAAATAAATACAGAATAAATGAATAAATAGATGTCTAAATAAAATCCTCTAAGAATAATTAAATACACATGAATATACCAGTCCAATGATGCCTTAAAATAATCCCAAATGTATGAAAAATTCTAATAAATTCTAAAATGTCCAGCTGCTATATAAAGTGATACAGTGCAATGGTCCAATGAAGCCAGTCCAAAGCAAGCAATAGATACTTCAAACGATATATGTACTAAATGGCATAAGCTAAAGTTATAATGGACAAAATTAGAGATACAAAAATCTCAAAAGTCTTCAACCAAGAAAAAAGAGCAGTAATAATCCTTAAAAAGGACTCCGTATCTGTCCACGGTGATCCAGAAGGTTACGTCTCCATATAGATTCACATAAGGGGTAAGAGCATAAAAAACATCTTTAATATTAACAATTCAAAAAAACATCAATAAAAATTGCAGAACAGTGCGTCCTACCAGGATCGCGTTGATGGTAAACGGGAGAGGATACCGCCGCTGGAGATGTAGCTACCCGGGTAAATTGCAGCGTTCGGCGTCTCTCCTCGAAGCTTCTTCTCCATCGTTGTGGTAAATTATCATATATAACAAAGTCACATCAGCTGTAATTAAAAACATATTATCTTCCCATTTAATTATTTAAAATGTATTAATAATATCATCAGTATCTTTAATATATGAGGGTTTGTTGATAACTAAAGGTGATCGGCCTCCCTGGTGGATTTAGGGGATCTTTATGTAATTTTGGAAAAAAATAAATTACTGGGGTACTGTATTCTGTAATATTTAATAATTCTAATTCTTTTTTGTGTAATAATATTTTTACCTTCAAATTTATTTAATAAATGAATCAGCTTCTTTCTAATACTTTCTATCGGGTCACCTTTTAATTTTTTATATTTGTTTATATGTCCCAATTGTCTATTAATTTCCTTAACATATTTTTCTGTGTCCATAACCACTACACCCCCGCCTTTATCGGCGGGTTTAATAATGATATCTGTGTCTCCCTGTAAACTTTTTTTAACGCATCCTTTTCTTTTTAAGTTATATTCTGTTCCATTCTATCAGTTTTATTTCCATTTTTTTGTTGTAATTTCTTCACCTTATCATTCACAATTTTTCCAAAAGTCTCTAAAAAACTGGGGCAGGGTAAAAGGTAGATTTATTTTTAAAAGGGTTTTTATTCATATCACTAATATTTTCTCCATCTACAGTTTTTTTTATTTAGAACATTTTTTTTTACCATTAATTTTCAACCTTTCAACTCATTAGTAGGGGCAAACTTTAGGCCTAACACTTGGATTTCTGTTTCAGTTAATTATCTTTTATTTAAATGGAAAACTCCTACATTTTTTGAAATTGTTTCTTTTGGAACACTATCTGTTAATGTTTTTTCCGTTGGGATTTCTTTTTTGTTTTCCTTCTTTAGAACCCCTATAGGAGAAATTTTTAGGTTTAATCATAGATTTGGGAAGTGTCTGATCGCCTTCCGAAAATCCTTCTCATTTGATCTCTTTCTCTCAAAGGGGAGAATATATTTTTTAACGGGATCTCAGTATTCCTTTGTTCATTGTATTGTCTCTCTCTATTGTCATGAACTCCTTTGTTCATAATGATCTCTCCTTCTATCCATCATTCTCCATCCTTCTTCATAATAATCTCTCCTTTGGTTAAATTGCCAATGTCTGTTGTCATAGTGCCAATTCATATTGTCATAGTAGTCCCTTCCTCTGTTGTCATACTAATCCCTTCCTCTGTTGTAATTTGGTCCTCTGGTTACAAATGAGCATTGGGTGAATTCCATTGTAATAACCAATAGAAAGTTGATATGTCACAGGATATACCTGTATAAGTCCATCTCATAAGCCAACCCCCACTACCTTGAAAAGGATAATTTTGATCGAAACGCATCAGGGGTGCTATTACAGACAGGAGGTGGTTGAGCTCCAGACAGCTATTGTGTGAGAAGTGTGATTCTACCCGGGTTTAACATCAATCATTATTCCAACTTTAGATCTGGTACGGGGTTGCCCCCCTGTGGGGTGTTCATTTATTTATTTATTTATTTTTTGTTTATTTTAGTATGTTCATATTAATTAACTTATGTTGTTTGGATAAATAAAGTATGTAAAAATTTTTACACATTGCAAGCTTTTTTTCTTCTTTCCATATATAAAACATCAATATTGGTACTGGTCCTTCAACTGAACCAATCCACATTATTCTCCTGAGAAACAGAAAGAATGCCTTGAAACACCATTGGAAGTTTTAAATATACTTTTGATTCGAAGATGAGCAAATGCCATCAGTAGGCGCAGCAGTTACTTGCCATCGGAATCCCTGACAACTACCGCAACCTCGTGGAGAACGCTGACCCGTCGGACAGATTACATACACGTAGAAACAGCGGCCGGCAGGAGACTGATGTTCACAAATCTACAGGACCACTAATTGTGAGCACGTTATAAGGTTTTACTGAATTAAAGAATCTGACACTTTCTTATCGTTCTATTTGCCTGGACTGGACTATATCGGTTGAATTGTTTATCATGTTTGACACATTTCCTATGTCTATTTATTATTTATAATTCAACTTTGGTCAGTTTACCTATATTGGTTTACTGTGTTTGACACACTTTCTGGTTTATTAGGATATATCTTTTAATTTTCATATATCTTTTTTGCCATCAGTGGTACTTGATTTTTTGTATTTGATTAAGGAGCACCTTGCACTTTAACAGTATTACCTACCGAGTTTGCACTATATTTAATTTTTATTCACATTGGCACTTTGTGGTTTTAGATTGTTTCATTACTGTCACGGTCTGCGGCTGCAAGCGCCGCACTTACCCTGTCAGATGTCCTCTGGCAGCAGTCTTCTCCCTGTGGTGCTGCAGTTTTGGATTTCAGAGCCTGTCACTGTGCAGTGACAGTCTCCTATACTTACATTGTCACAGGCCATCTAGTAGCAGCTTCCTCACTCTGCAGCCCTCCAGAAGTTCCTGTG
>WWET01004690.1:0-26856 GCA_011038615.1 Limnodynastes dumerilii | reverse complement strand
CTCAATCTTACCGTTTACCAACCCGGACTCTTATCCTCACTATTGCTCATCCATTCCCCTTGGTCCCTCTGTCTCCTTAAATCCAAAGACTGTTCATTGTTTTTCCCTTGTTCCTGTTTTGTGCAACCAGTCCTATTAAAGTCTATAATTTATTCACTTCACTCCTGCTCATCTGTTGCTTCCCTGGACACCCGGGGCAGGTCCCAACATTCCTCGCAGTTCGTGACAATTACTATATATAGATATATTATAGCTTGATATTAGATATATTTTTGTAAAAGACTAGCATTAAGGATCACTGTTTTGCACTTTATTATTAGTAGGTTTAGTGCCCACACAATATTAGACTCTGGCCATTGCTAGCCAGCCAGGATGCTGCTCTCACAGGAGCTGGATGACAACAATAATGGCTGTTGCTAAACAGCCAGGTTCCTGTGTAAGCAGCACAACTTCTATTCTGCTTCAAGTGCTATTGATAAGTAGGTCCCAGCTGGTTCCTAAGCTGCCACCAGGGGCAATGGCCTGTTGGATACCTCCTGCATGAGGCTATCCCCATTATCAGAGGCTCCAGTGAAGACCAGGCCCCAGTTAGATTCCGCACCCTGGTGTGCGGTTATCCCTGGTAACAGGGAAGGTTTGGGACTCAGACATCAAAACAGGACAGGACATCACACAAATGGACGATACAGGAGACAAGACTCAAGTTGACCATCATGGACACCAACACAGACAATACCCAATACTGTGGGGAACTGATACAGGACTATGAGCAGAGAGGAACTGGACAGTGTGATGCATGACTGACTACAGGAACTTAGACTAGGACAGTGGTTCCCAAACTGTGCGCTGCGGCTCCCTGGGGTGTTTCTATTTTCCATTTTGTTCTATTTTATTCTATTCTATTTTTGTCTTAGGGGTGCCTTGAATAAATATGGAGAACCTAGAGGTGCCTTGAACTGAGAAAGTTTGTGAACCATTGGACTAGGATCATGTCCAGAACAGACAGCAGATTCCTGGAGAGGACTTGGATAGGTACTGGGAGAACAAGGCAGGTGCATTACATAAGAGGATGATATAGATATTATAGTAGAAATATACCTTAATGGCTACATAACGAGTAGGAAGAATCCAGGCTAAATTAAGACACATATAACAAGAATAATATGGGGCAGAGAGTCCCAGAGGGACAGAATATCTAGGATCCAACAGAAAACAAGACAACAAGACAGGAGCACCCAGCTTTACAAGATAGAAATACAGATAACAGATATAATAAAAAAAAATGCACAATAGTTTACCCCAGGAAGGCAGAGCAATAGAACAGTAGGATGCACTAAACCTGAGGAAAACACACAAAAAGCATAGATCAAATAATATCATCAGCAAGGGAGAGATTCTTTGGATATTCAAACAAAGAACACAGAGCCCTGTTAGGAACCAGATGGGAGCTATTAATCACTCTAGCAGCTGCAGTAGAAGCTGTGCTGGTTACAAAGCAACCTGGCTGCTTAGCAACAGCCTCGATTGTTGTCATCTAACTTCCTATGAGAACAGCATCCTAGCTGTCGTGCAACAGCCATGATCTGCACGAGCAGCCAGGAGACAAAGAGGTTTATGTGACTATCACAGTGGCATGTGACACACTGACAGCAATGTGGGTAGATGGTAAAAGTGAGATCACCACATCCTGAGACAATTCAGGATTCCATTTAACCAGTCCCTGACCTCTGTGGTGGTTAGGGGTGGGATCAAAGAAGAGGAAGGAGAGAGCAGAGAGTAGGTTTAGAAACAGGATGCTGTAGGGTGGCCACAAGTAGCTGGTCAACAACATTCTCTGAGAGGATTTTTGCTACTCCTAGTGGTTGAAGGGGTTTTCCAGACAACCAGGACCCCCCCCTTTTATCGGCTGTACCCCTGAAAATTCATCCCATTTGTGAATGATGCTAAAACCCATCAGATTGTTACTATGGAAAATCCCATTAAGGTTTATTCTGTTTTCGGTGACTTAGTTAAAATCTTAGATCTATTAAATACTTCTAAATTGCTTACAATAAAATGTGCAGATTGAGTTTTACAAATCTTTATTTGTAGTATCAATGCAATGAAATGAAATGTTTTATACTGTAAGAACGTAAGAGAGTACTTTTATTAAATGTCATACATAGTTAGTTGTTCTATAAACTTCTCTATGAAAACTTTTAACCAGCAGTACGCACATTGATTTATACAGCAAAGCAATAATGATCCCCATCAATGGTGAAACAGGGCTCTTCATCCTTTTATAAATAAGCCCCAGAGTCTGCTATATAGACTTTTTATTTATTTTTAATGCTGTTTTGTCCAAACAGGGCATGGGAGGACCCTTAGCATAATAATTTTCTCCAATGCTGTTGCTTCTAAAGGAAGCCAGATCTTGTAAATGCAGACACAGTGCACATAAGTGTTTATCTCTCAAGCTGACAGGAGAAAGTCTTCTAACTCGAGACCTTCTAAAGCTTATCAAATCCACAACTTTTCTGTATTATTAAAGTCTGAAGTATTCGTTTGTTTCCAGGGGACAGAAAAGAAAAGCAGAGAAGAGAAAGACATGAAAAAAGGTGTGCAGATCTCTGACACTCTACCAAGGTCTGGCATTTGTTAAAGCAAATGAAGGGAGAAGATTTAACAATGATCTATGATGTAGACACTGTTTGTTATCAGTGAATGTAACAGACAAGCTGCAGCAAGAAAACAGTACTTCTTTTATCCTATGTTATATACCTAAGTATATAACATGTCTTCCAAATCCATTTACACTGTACTCTGCAAGACTTGTCAATGTTCTCAAACAAAGAATGTCTGACTGTACAATCAATGCCTCATGTCACATTGGATAATGCTTCACTGCTCCTTCAAATGGTTTCTTCATACATTTATTTCCTGGAAAAATATCTTAAACTGAAGGTACAATGTAGCCCATGAATACAAAGTGTTTTAAATATTCATGTATAAAATTGTATTTTTCTCTATTTTCTTTTACTACATTTTTTTTAGACAGGGGAAAAAGTCCAACAGTTGTCAAAGAGTTTTTTTTTTCTCTTCCCTGGTAAAAGGGCTGTTTTCTGCTTTGCTCAATACACCAAAGATTACATTTATTTACGCAACCTGGGCCGAGATCCATTACGTGTGGTCCTAATGTCTTAAAAGAAAGAAGGGGCGTGCCAGTGCTCGCTACAAAGAAAGTTAAGTAAAGTGGGTGGGTGGGGGGAAACAGGTAAATGAGGCTGTTAGGGCGTGGTTTACAAAGTCCGTGTGTACTTTACCCACTTAAGAGTAAGAGGGAAAATACGCATGGGAAGTTAAGCTTGCCTATGACACTCTTAACTCACTTAAGAAGACAAAGAACGAGGGCGTGTCATGGGAGTTTCCAGCAAACTTAGGTACAATTGCAAATCCGTTTCTACTTAGCTAACACTTAAGTGTGAATCCAGTCCAGCGAAGAACAGCAGGGAACATAGAGCCGCAACCTATAAAAACACAAAAAATAGTAGAAATACATGTGAATAAAAGCTGGAAAATATATAGGGCTCTATTAATTGAAATAAAAAGACTTGTGATTAACCTGTGCTCTATAGATTCTGAATGTATTGCTGCTTACCTACTTACCAGTCCAGCAATTTCCGGAGGGCGCAACCCATCCATCTGTTGAAGTGTCACTTATTGATAGTCTAGATAGAATGGATTGCGTTCCTATTGGCTAGCACAGGTTGCATCCAATCTCCAACCAAATGTAAAAGGGAAATCTAGAAGCATTCTAGTCAGTAGTCTATGAACATCAACATGTACTTAGTAAATATGCGGCATGCTGACCCCATAGGAAATGAAGGGAGAAACAGAAAACCATTGATGTAAAAGGTACCATTGAGAGAGGGGGAACGGCATTTTTCTTCTTAATTTTCCTCTCTGAGCTGAATCCACTGTTAATACTGTGAATCCACTTAAGCCTGCAAAGTGCATAAGTGGGCTCTACTGACTAAAGGGTGCATGCGCCCTCCGGATGTTACGTTAGATTTACTAATGGAGCTTAGGTAGAAGGAGGCTGTGCCTCCCCTCCCAATAAAATTTTACAGTGTGGGTGTGATCATTCACTTACAAGCGGATCAGCGGTTGGATGGACCACCGATCCGCAAGTTTGACTTCAGACTGCCTCATGGCAGCGTTATTGTATTTATCATAGTATGACCTCAAAGGTGTAAAAATAAACCTCTAAATGACACTCTGGGTCTCTTTTAATAACCAATATAGGTTATTAAAAGAGACCCAGTGTGCCATTTAAGGGTTTCTTTCTGCATATAACACCTTTGAGGTCATACTATGTCAGGGTTGCCGACTTTTGCCAGCTTTCCTCCGGGAGATCCCAGAGGGAAGCTAGCGATGCATGCAGGGGGCGGGGCTTAATTACGGGATTTATGCAAATCGTGTCATTAAGCCCTGCCCCCTGAAAATATTTACCCATTTTTAGTTGAAATAGGGATCGGAACAGTGCTTGATGGCGCAAATTGCATCATCAAGTCCCTTTCTGTCCCTAACAACACTAGTTTACTAGTGTTGCTAGGCAGGGGGCAGGACTTGAGGCCATGGTTTCCATGAAACCACGGACCTCAAGTCATTTGTGGGAGATTTGCAGGCTCTCCCGAGATACCGGGAGAACTGCCCAAATTTCGTGAGTCTCCCGGATGTTCCGGGAGAGTCGGCAACCCTGTACTATGCTAAATCCAATAACAGTGTATATCTAAACTCCTCTGTGCACCTCTCCTATTGTGGGAAAGAGGTATCTAAGATGAAATTCAGTAGCGCCAGTTCAAAAATCTCTCTATAGTGTTTGTGCGTCTTGGCAGCGCAAGTTACATTTTTGCGCACAAGAGAGGGGAGTGACAGGGGGAGTTCGCTCCTCTCTTTGTGGAATTATCCACAACCCTGTACGTTTTCAGGGGAATAATTATCTTAAGACCACTATAGAAAATGTCAATATTATGGAATAGACGTAAAGCACTTGTTTATTTACATTTTCTCATTGATATCACGGAGCTTCCTATTTTTCAGTGAAGATACAGAGAATCACTGAAATAAAGAGCATATCAGTGAATAATAAGTCATACAGACATTTACTAATGTTTACAAACGCTAAGATTTTGATGCCCGTACACCTCGCCCTTTCTGATAGGTGCAGTCTGGATTTTGCTGTTCAAGAGCAGGCAGCTGACTTGTTTCCCCCCATTTTCATAATCTCTAATTCTAGGCCTTTGATTTTTTTTTTTTACTCTTTTCATCAGAATAATTTTCTCTGTGAAGATTAAGGATCAAAGGGTTGAAATGGCTGAAAGCTGAATATCTGTTATTTATCCCAAGTATCCGAGAGCTTGTGAGCACAATGCTGATTTTCTCTCATACAGTCTACTTACCAGCCTTTGGGCCCCAGCAACCGTTATCTAAGTCTGGGATGGCATTAACTAATCATGTACCACAATTACTAGACAGAATATAGTATTAATCCAGTCGACTGTAGTTAATAGTTAATTGTGTCTCTGTTGTACAGAACTCTTCCTAGTGAAATAATACATAAAATTATCAAATGATCATTTATTTATGTCTTTAGTTATTATTATTGTGCATTAAAGCAGACTCATTGATACACAAGGAAGGCAGCTCTTGGCCAAACTAAGACACACACACACACACACACACACACACACACACTTAATTGTTGTGTAGTGAATTTTTTGTAATATATGGGTAATTAGAAATCTACATTACTGGGTACCATCTGCTCGGGAGGGTAAGGATATGAATAGTTTCATATTCACTGGAAAAGAGAAAAATCACAGAAAAGATGCAGACAGCAAAATTTAGTTTTTACTTTTAATAGTTTTTTTCATTCTAAGGTTGACAATCAATTAGTTGCATAGACACCACACCACAGTCCTAAGAGCGCCTTCTATTTTGGTAGCAGCCTGCCAACAGACAACAGTAACACAAATGTTACATTCTACAGGCTATGACACCTGATGACATTCTGTGTTGTGAGTGATTTTAAAAGTACATTTTTTGCCAATTATCCTCTACAAATCCCCCAAAAATATGCATAAACACTAATCTGGGTCATAAATTCTTATTCACCACAGAGCAGACAATCCTCTCGTTCCTGACAGGTATGCACCATGAATGTGGTTTGCTGTGTAGAAAATCTGTCTTGCTACAGACTAATTTCTGGCAGTCAGTTGCCGACTGCCATCACTTTTTTCGGCAGTTTACACCTTAAAGAGACGTCCCCTGCAAGCGGAGAATTTTCAAATAGTTCAACACCTGAAAGTTAAGTTTTATTTACCCTAACCCTATCCATCCCCTTCCTGCTGCCTAACCTTTACCCTCCCCTAACACTAAGCTTAACCCTCCGCTCTCCACAGCCTATTCCTAACTCTAACATCCCCTTTTCACAGCCTAACCCTAATCCTTCCCTTACCCTAACCCTATGTGAAATGAATTAGACCTAAAAATGACTGATATACCTGAATAAATACATTTATTGGTACACCTGCTTGATAATGCATATACATATTATATACTTAATCAGCCAGTTAAGTTTAACCAAGTCCATACATTCATGTCTGCAAACAAGGTGGAGTTATTGTTCAGACCAAACGCCAGAATGAAGAAATGTAAATACATTTCATGGTCAAAGTCCTTTATTTAAAGTGGACAAATGGTTGTTGCTACCAGTTGATCTATTGAAAGTTTTATCAACAATTACAACAGCCCACATTCATGAATTTGAAGGTAATATAATACAATGAACAGTGCACAAATAAAAAACCATTCAGTTCTGAGGTTGTTAGCTAATTAATAAAAGTAATGAATAAAAGACAAATAAAAGACTGTTATGTGGACAATAACTCATATCACTTTAAGACACGGTTATACAGAAAACTCATTCTTCTTCTTTAGAATTTTAACTAAACCTACCAGTGAGTATCAGGATTACTTGATTTGCATCTAGGGGTTAGGAGGGGGGAGAGCAAGCATAGTCCTGTTTAGTCAATTCTGTTTGCTCTCGGATAAATCTTGATGCAGAGATGAATGTATGAGTAGCACTTTTTTTCCCCAGAGCACAAAATGTATTGGATTGCTCATAAGTTCATTATATTTTGTATATTTATTACAACTTTAAAAAGCGTTATTCATGTTTTTAACTTCAACTGTTATCCATTCTTGTAGAGTTAGAGTTGTTTGAGAAACAGTTAAAAATGAGTATGTGTAAAGGCTTTTAAATAAAATATATTCCAAATCTGTCTTATTTATCTAAAGGAGTTCTTTCAGGAACTTCTACTTCCTCTACCTCCTTACGGTATTTTCAACATATGAATGATCTTCCGCTAGGTAAAAGTGTACCCAGGATTAGACAAGTTTATATAATCTTCCCGAGGTTCCTTTGGTTTATTTGTTTCATATGTTGCAATAACAGAAATAATCTGAAAAGATTAAAAAGAGCTGGAGATTGCGGCCCGTATTCAGAGTACCAGATGTATAACATATACGTCCGGTGTTTAGCGATTTTTACTACTGCGCATGCGTAATAATTTTTTTACGTAATCAGACCGCATTTGCGAAATCTATGTAAGAGAAAGATCCGTAGATTACGTTAAAAAATTACTATGCATGCGTAGTAGTAAAAATCGCTAAACACCAGACGTATATGTTATACGTCCGGTACTCTGAATATGGGCCAGCATCATCAAAAGGCACTCACCACATCTGATGATGTTTTTTGGTCTGGGCCGATTGTAAAATACAGTTCTAACTACCTCTGGGTGATTTTTTTTTTGTTAGTTGTTTTTTTAACTAATGAAAAATGTAATAAATGTCAAACCTAGTAGACGAAGTACCATGTTTTCCCTGAATCATAGATTTAGGAGAATTGCTGCATTATTAAATTGTCAACAAACAAATTAATTCTTTCTTTTTGTTAATGGAGCCTTTAACTTTTCTTTGTTTTGTACATGTAAGTGAAGATAAAGTTAGAATATTTAATAGAATAGTTAATTAGTTATTTTCAGTAAAGTTTCACAGCATAATTTAGGCTTCCTCATCACGTACTGTAGATTTTTCAATTGTAGGCGCTTTCATGCTCTCACTTGTGATTGCTTCTTAGTAAATTAGCAGAAATGCAAAGTGAGGACCATTGGAAAAATAGAGGAGCCAGCTCATGACTAGGGTAGAAGATGTTTAAGCTTGTAGGATGCATATAGTATTGCTGGGATTGTGAATATTCAGTTATTATGATCTTACATGCTGCTTTTATATTGCTTGCACTGTCATTTACAAATGCAGACATGATTACCAACCTTCACATATAATGCTATTGATATACTTTGTGGCATGCTTGTTTTAATGCTTCAGTGAAAAATTGTCTGAAGTGTTATCACAAACTGGAAATGAATCCTTCTCCCTGCACATTTGTCCATCCATCTGTGATTGCTGCCAAGCCAATGTTTCATTGATCTTTCCTGAGACAGATTGTATTACATATGACTCTAAAAAAAGGCTTATTTAGATCACTTCTACTGGGCAAACGGTATGATGGTATTAATAATTTAAAAACTCTTTAGCAATATGCATTTTCCAATCTTTTCAGTCTCTTACATTCCTACTCTGTAGGCTACAAAAAAAACCTTAAACCACTTTCACATCTCCACCCCAGCAATATCCTGGGTCCTACATCTTAGGGTATTGCTGTATCAAACAGATCATCTCAGGGTCACAGAGCCTAGAATGATCCCTTTCATACTGTAGGGTTGACCTGGGAATTCCGGGTCTGCCCTGACAGTGTGATGGGCGGTGCATGGCTCACGGCAAGAGATGCGTGTACTTTTGCCATATCGATAGTAAAGAAATCCCTACAGTCAGATTTTTTTGTGTGCGACCTGGGTTGATAAACTGTACCCCTACCCAGGTCAGACCAGGGAAAAACCCTTCTTTTCTCCTGAGAAATCCCTACAATCAGGTTTTTTTTGTGTGCGACTTGGGTTGATAAACTGTACCCCTACCCAGGTCAGATCCGGGAAAAACTCTTCTTTTCTCCTGGGTCCATTAGATCCGGGAAGATGACCTTGCTTTAAGTATCCAACTTGGTAGTATGCTATAATATAGAAGTGTCTGGTGCAGATCAGTGCAGCACCATTGGAGTAGACCGGTTGCAGTCACCGGTCTGATGGCCCGCTTTGCAAAATAGAGACAGCCGAAAGCTACTTTTCGCTGTCTCTATTTCGAATAGGGGGCCATTTTAGACATTTTTTTTTATGAATGGGTGAGTGTGCCCCGATCGGCATACTCGCCCATTCATTTTCGCAGAGGACCCGACGCACTCGCCGCACACCCGCTGCTGACAGCTCCGGAGAGGTGAGTAACCTCTCCGGGGCATTGGGGGAGGTTAGGGTTAGGCACTTAAGAAGGGAGGGTTAGGGTTAGGACCATAGAAGGAGAGGGTTAGGGTCAGGCTGCGGGGTGGGGGCTAATAACTTAGGGTTAGGCTATAGAGAAGGGAGGGTTAAGGTCAGGCTGCGGGGAAGGGAGCGTTAGGGGCAGGCTGCAGGGATGGGGAGGGTTAGGGTTAGAATTAGGAAGAGATGGGGTTAGTTTAGCCACTCACCTTTCGGAGCACCGTGTTCGTGGCATAAGCAATCAATTTCTCAGCCAGTTCAAAACTGGCTGGGAGAGAATAGGGCCGTTCTTTGCGAGGACCCACAACTGGAGGAGACACCACATATGGTGAAACATTCCAATTCAAGAAAGTATACTGTGTACACTCTGAAAGTACAGTTGTGTTCTTGAAAAATATAATTTAATTTGCTTTAAATACATTGAAATGGAATGCAAAGTTTAGGTGAATTACACTTTCAAAACTAATTTGACCTGGAAACCAGATAAAGTAGTAAATTAATTAATACCCCAAACTTTCCAATAACTATAAAAATATGCGAATTTAGTAATGATTTTGCTTTTCCTTAGGACTGAACAGTGTCCTGGTTAATTAGTGAGGTGAATTCTAAGAACTTCAGATGGAATTTTAAAACACTACAGATAGCCAAATCCCTGTGGTTACTTTTTATTTTATTTGGCAGAAGTCTTGTCTCTCAGGGGGAATTAATGTCCAGCTATTAAGTTTGAAGTTGCAGAGTTTAATATAAAGAAAGCAATTTTAAGTAAGCAGAAAAAACATACGTTAAAACAACAATTCCACATATTTGCCATTTATTTTCTGTGTATCTATCATGGTAGTCACATGATGCTATGGAAACTCTGTAGAGTTATACATAATAGTATGAAACTATGCATGGACAATTGTTAAATATACATCTTTTTTTTTATAGACTTCCACCTTTTCAAATATGCCACTCAGTTTTAGGCACTTTCAGCTTTAATCTTAAATACAGGTCTCTTACTGGATAAAAATAATTTTCCAAATTGCTCTTTCATGTACCCTATAGTACAGAAACAGCTAATAAAATACACTAATATAAACTAAAGCTAACATTAGATGTGAGTAGGAGGGCAGGTTATAATTGTAATCCTTTCTTAAATATTAACCACAGCTCATAGAAATGATGGTGTAGATTCAGATCCATAATTAGGCAATGAGACCGTTTCCCGCACTCCGTATGAATCGGTTCTTAGGGCCTCATTTACAAAAAACGATTTTATGCTGCGATTTAAAATCGTTCTATCTCGCCGCGATTTTGCCGAGATATTTTGGTTTAAATCGCGGTATTCCCAAAGATGCGATTTTACCGCGATTTAAATCAAATCACACAAGTTGCTGTGATTTTTTAAAGGGCTAAATCACGGTGGTTTTCAATAGAAAACCACCGCGATTAACCCTTTAAAAAATCGCGTCTGTAAAAAAATTTTAAGTGCATCATGGCTGAAATCCTTAGCCATGCTGTACTGATAGAACTACAAGGCTCAGAAATGATGAGCCTTGTAATAATATTAGCGGCAGTATGGCTAATGATTGCAGCCATGTGTGTGTCTGCGTGTAGTGTAAAAAAAAAAAATACCGTTTACATTAAACACACATTAAAGAATAAAAGACAGTATGTATGTAAACAAGTTATAAACCCTAACTAACATTGTCCCCTACTGTGTGCACTTACCTGCTGTGGTCATCTCTCCTAACCTCTGTGTAATGTGTGTATTTTATCGTGTGTATTAAATAGAAATGTTTTTACACTCACAGTTTGATGTTTTCTTTTTTTGTTTTTTCTTATAGCTGAGATGATTTTTCTTCAATTGATTGAAGTCATCCTATTCATTGTAGTCTCCGATGGCGATTCTTCTTTCTTCAGCTGGAGACAGGACGCTGCAGAACTTCTTCCCATCCGGACCTCTTCAAATGACGGTGATGTCGCTAGGGGGCAGTACTTTTTATAATGGAGATGACGTCAGTTACCTTGGTCCTCTACTGTTTGTGACGTCATCTCCACTATAAAAAGTACTGCCCCCTAGCGACCTCACCGTCATTTGAAGAGGTCCAGATGGGAAGAAGTTCTGTAGCGTCCTGTCAGATTTTTGCACACACTCAAATCACGCAATTTGAGCCTTTCTGAATACCGCGATGTGACTTCAGAGGCTCAAATCACGCGATTTGTGGTGATTTGCCTCAAACCGTTTTTTGTAAATGAGGTGAGCCCTTAGTCACTATTATGTCAAATTTTCCAGGTCATTGCTCTAGTAGTAACAAACCTTCCAGTTCTGCATGCTCTTCAGACAGAGTGTTCCACAACATATTAAATAATAAGGGGGCGGTTTAGTGCTGCTGCAAGTGCAAATAACTTGCTGTACTTTCTGTGCTTTTAAGGGATGGTATAAGAGAAAAAAAGGACTGCATTTTTAATCAATAAACAGGCCTATGTATAGTTATAAACACATCAATCAATATACATGTTTTAAAATTAGAAATGTTAATGGAGCCATTGATTCATTTTAAAACATTTTTTGCACAAAATTCAAAATCAGGTTATTTATTTTTTTAAGCCTGATATGCGCTAATTCTAGTCAGACAGGCATAATGTAACAGTGTCTAGTCATTTTTTAAGGTAGGTCATCTTGTTGCTGATAAACTATAAACGGATTCCATAGAATTGTTTTAAAGGACCTTGGATAGTTTGATTTGATTTGAGTTGAGATGTGACATTTCATACCTCAACTCAAATTTACAGTTCACTCATAAAGCTCTAAGTGCAAAAAGTATTTTCTCTGCATGCAAATTAATTAAAGTTGCACCCCTCACCCTGCAACATGGTTTTGCTCAAATGTACACCTGCAACTGTTTTACCCTTAAAAAAAAAAAAAGGTAAGGGCAGCTCTCTATTGGCCCCTGTGTCATTGGTTTAAACATAACTAACTGAAATTACATGGTTTTTATAATCTTATTGTTGAAGTATTTTTATTATTTGAATATATATACTGTATATACTTATCTTATATATTTCTATGAACTGGGTTGCCCAATCAGAAGAATAGTTTATTTACCCCTTAACCTATAGTTGGCAATGCTCCACTTGCATGATCAAAACCATTTAAATCAAATAATGAAGACTCTTGTTACCTTATATATAGGAAGTAGTACAGTTTTTTGTTAATCTTGAAAAAGGCTACACGTTATCTGAATTAGCTTGATTTTAACTGTTTTTACTTCTGAAACATTGGGCCTGTTAAGACGCCAGTTAAGACGCCAGCCAGCAGCGTAAGATCGGCTTAAAAGCCAATCTGCGAATGCGCCGGGCAGATGTTGCCAGGCGCAGCAACGGCAACGCCCGTTTGTGGATCGGGCGTCCATAGCAGCGCCATAGTAATGCTGGAGGGGGGGTCCCCCAGCATTACTACATTCAGGTTAGTGTAGGTGGGCGGGGGGAGGCAGTTTAATGAGGGAGGGAGGAATTTGCGGTCAAACGCTCCTGTGCGAGCGTATTTTCCCTTGCTTAGGCCGGCTGAAGTTAGGGTAGCCTTCAGCCGGTGTAAGCAAGGGAAAATACGCTCGCACGGGTGGAGTGTCGGGGAGAGTGCATCGGCGTAGGTCTGGATCAGGCCTTTTGTATCGGCAACTGTGAAACTCTTATCCACTGTGAAGTTACCTGCTTGCCAGAACAGACTAATAAGTTCTACATGCTCATATTGACATTATTCATTTGATGCCCACTGATTTTGTCAGTTCTTATTTGCTTCTTTTTTCTCTCTATATTTATATAATAAAACTTATTATGCCATTGATGGTGACCTGGTTTTTTGTTCTCCTATCTCTTTAAATTGGTGAAATGCAAAATGAGAAAAAGGCTTGGAGCTGGGAATTGAGAAAAAGAAACACCAATCTGTCTGGACTAAATATTGTATTATCACTACAAGATTTTTTTGGGACCTAAGAAAACTTTAGAACCTCAACACAATCAAAAGCATACGGTTTAACACCTATATTATTGAACATATGTGGTATTAAACCAGGTGGCCTAACATTAATGGTCTCTTCATTGCTGGCATTCCCTATTAACGATTACGTAGTTTGAGAACTCTCTGGGTCTGCATTTCGGACTTTCTATTTCATTGGATATCCTTATGAATGTGGACTTTCTTTTAGCAGTATATTGTTTAATGCAGTCCTTGTGTATATAAGTCTGCTTATATACATAAAAATTGAAAATTGTGTGTACATAACTGTAACTTATATAGAAAAAATCTCCACCTCAGTAAGTAGTAAAAGGAGAGAGATACTCCACACTGCAGAGGAGAAAGAAAGAAATCCACTTTAAATGTTGCACACCAAAGGGACAAATAATTAAAAAATTCCTTTTATTAGTAACAATGTTAAAATAAGGAAGTGAAGCTGAGCGGTTAAATTATGCAGCAGTACTAAATATCAGTGTTACAAATGACAGTCTAAAAAAAAACAGACAGAAAAGCAGCAGGTGATAGCCAGAACCCCCAATCACCCAAGCCCCATGCAGGGAAGTACTAATGGAACTAACAGTAAGTATCGGGCTAGGGAGCCCTAAATAGCCCTAGAAGCTTGTAAATAAACAAAACAAAAAAATCGCCTCACGGCGACGCTTCACTCCGTTAGGAGTACTATATATCCCTGTTGTTAACTGTGATAAAGGTCTTACCCGATCATCGTGGGGAATGAGAGGCCGGAGGTCTGGCTACAAAGAGGGTCACCTGCTGTCTGTGAGGAAGCCGCCTTTTCTTTCTTTCTCCTCTGCAGTGTGGAGTATCTCTCTCCTTTTACTCCTTACTGAGGTGGAGATTTTTTCTATATTTGTATAATTGGTATTACCACGGTTAGCACCCATCATACCAGTCAATTTATAAGTACTTTACTAATGATAGACTGTGTGGGACTATGTCTGTGTGGCTTTTTTTTCTCTTTTTTCTATAACTGTAACTTAGACAAGAATAATATCCCGTTAAAATAAGGGTAAGCCTAATAAACGATTCTGATGGCTTTTGTGTTGTCAGGAGAAGTGGAGTTACACTCTCCGGACCGGATCCAGACATAGGAGCAGATTGGCCTCCACTGAAGAATTTGTTATCCTAAGTACCACATGTAGGAAAGTAGTGCACATCCCCTGCTCTCCTACGTGCGGAGGAGATTTAGGCGGAATATTGGATCGTAAGTATGGGATTAGCCAAGCCCTTACTTTCCTATTTATATATCAATGCCCAATCATCATGCAGCGACCTGAATTTCACATGGAGCACAACCCCCTGGTCCTGCGTTCTATGTGGAATATCTTGTACTGTTCAAGCAGTACAAGCATGTAGGGAATTTACATATGTGACATACATAAATTCCCAGTCGTTACGAAGTGTGGATCCAGCACTGCATGTCTGAACTGTACCTAGCGTCAGGTGTGGTCCTCAGCAACTAATTAGGACCAATTAGTGTGATAGTCTCTGCTACCTGAGGATACCATCACAGCAAGAATTTATGATGTTTGACATCTTTCTAATGTTGGTAATTGGAGACTCTGCTCTGCATGTGAGGATTATTGCAGGATTACCAGGAATCATTACATAAGAGGGCACACAAATGCACTGTTTATTGTACATTAAAAGGTGTTCACTGGAGTTTTACACCTATCATTGTATTTTATCACTTGTATATGTAAAAAAAAGACTTCAATATATATATTTTTTTTACTATAGTAGAAAATAATTAAGCTTTGTGTTCCTGGCGGAATCTGAGGGCTTTCTTAAATACCAAGACAACACTAGACAATTCTTAATCAACTATAATATTTAATGGAAAATTAAGCAGAGCACATAAATAATACTTGGCTTCGACTGGTATTTATTACTTGATCATAATTTAACAAGCTTCCAGGAGCCTGATTGTTGTTGAGCTAGAAATTTCAGGGGGCACTTTTGCAGTAGGTGCCATGCAAGGGATCTGACCTATATACCCAGAAAACAACAGAGCCGGGTCTCCCTACTCTTTTAGGTTATAGTCATGTTTTAAGCTAGTTAATTGGTACTACTTACTGTATCTAACTAATTTCTACATTCCACATATGTGCAGAATAAGCTAGCATTGCATAATGTTAGTATCACGCACAATTTGCCCGGGTGTGTTTCGCCGGTGAGAACAGCCCTTTGATGATAGGGCCATTTTCTACAAGCCATTTGCGACATCCCACCACCAGCAACTGTTGCTGCCCTGCTGGAGTGAGGGAATCAAAGGTCCCTAAAAAGGAATCTGTTACACGCCGGCAGTAGCGGGCAGCGTGTAACGGTAATCACTGCCTTACCTCTAGCCGCCGCACGCCTCAGCCCTCCTCTTCAGATTCTCCAGCGGTCCCCGCTGCGCGCCGTCTCCTGGATCATGGGCGCAGCCATCTTCCCTCCTGTAGCGTTGATCTGTCTCCCTGGCAACCTGCCTTCCTCCAACCAGCATAGGAGGCAGGTTTTCATCACAGCTTCACGTCTCCTGTTGTCCAGCTGGTCTCTTGGCGCGCTCTGGCTTCCCTGCTATTGGCTCCTGTGAGTTTAAAACCCAGGCAGCTGCATTAGGTAGCTGCCGGTTATAGCTTTGCTGCCCCGTGCTTCTTGCTGTTCTCTTGCCTCTCTTATCTTCTGATACTTCTGTTTGCTTTCTTGAGTGCCCCTTTTGTCCCTGCCTAGTTCCTCATTGTTCTCATATTGGGCTCTATTTATAGAGTTCATTTTGGAGTGATAGGGGCAGTTTTCAATAGAAAGGCTGGCGTTAGGAGCTGTTCGCAGGAAGATCCCTGCAATGGACAGCTTAATCCCGCCCCCCTCTGTCCCTGATTGGACCAGAGAGGGGTGAGTGACAGGAATCAAACTGATTCCTGATTGCTTTTTTTTTTTTATTCTTATCGATCCCCCCAACCATCAATGTTTCCCCCCTTTTTATCCACTGAAGCACCAATGACAAGAGGAGATTCAGAACCTATATAAAATGATTATATATATACATATTCAAACATATACGGTATAAATATAATCATTTTATATATATTTTATATAGGTCTGAATCTCCTCTTGTCATTGGTGCTTCAGTGGATAAAAAGGGGGGAAACATTGGTGGTTCAGGGGGATCGCTAAGAATAAAAAAAAAAGGCATTAAGGAATCAGCTTGATTCCTTATGCCACCACTCCGCACGGCAGCTACGCATTGCGCATGCGCCGTGCGTGTACGGCGCATGCGCGACTATTTTACTGCATCGTCGGCGCTTCACATACGAGTGAAGCACCGGTGATGCAGGGGAAACACTCACCGGACATTGTGAGTCTTCACGATGAAGGTAAGTTTTTATAAATCTGGGGAGTGAAGTGTCCAGGCTCGCTGCGATGATAAGCGAGCCTGGATCACTATCACTCCCCAGATTTATGCGCTGTCCATAAATAGAGCCCATTGTGTCATTGCTCCTATCCTTTCCTTACTGTTTACCCATATTTGTATTAACCCTTTGCTCTCCAGATTGACTGTTTGTATTATCCCTCTGGGATCATCTGCTTGTGTGACTGTGGTGTGAGTTCCCTTGTTAGTCTTGTGAGTCTGTCCAGTACTGTCTCCCTAGTTTGTCCGTTCAGTGTTTCTTGTTGTTTGTCTAGTACAGTCTCTTCTGTAACTGCTTCTCCCCTTTTACCCGCTGCTTCTCATCCAATTCCCACTTAGTCCCATTTCCTATTCCGGGTATCCTCTAAGGTTTGCATCCTGAAGAAGTCTCATCAGCTTCAGTCTATCCCCACCACTAGGGGCTCTAGCGAATACTCCAGACGGGCGCAGGCTCTACATTCTGGTGAGTTACCCGATTCATCTTGTACCTTTTTTCTGTACTGTGCACATACAATCCAGTCCCAAGGGTTCACCATCTCTAGTAACTCCTAGGAACCCTAACAGAATCCCCATGGGTGACTAACTGGTGAGTATTTCCCCAACCCTTATCCTAATCCTCACACTAACCCCCCCTCCCATTACCCACAGCCTGACCATAACCTTCCTTTTCTACACTGGATTCCCTCCCAGCAGCCTAACCGAAAGACTCCTCTTCTATGCTCCATCCCCTCCCCGCAGCCTAACCCTAATACTCCCATTGTATGTTCTATCCCCTCCATGCAGCCTAACCCTAAGACTCCCCTTGTACAGTAACCTGTCCAGTGCGGCGGGCGCCAGATGTCAGAAATTCAATGAATGGGTAAGAAGCCAAAAAAGTAATTCGGCAAATTTACCCATTCATATAAAAAAATTTGAATTAGGCAGATTTTCGAAATAGAGACAGACAAAAATGAGCTGTCAGTTGTTTGTATTTGGGAAATCTGTGTTTCATACCTGTGAACGGAACCTCCTCTGCTCCTACCAAGCTACCTTATATCTTGGTCTTAAAGGTCTGGTTCTAAACAGTATTAATAACATGACTGCATAAAAGCACATTAAAAATGCAGAATGGCAGCCATCCTAGGCTGCCTGGCACATGGTACAAAAAAATGAAAGGAAATTAAAAAATGTAATACTTATTTAAAATTATTCATCTATGGAGATAAGGGGGGCTTATTATTCATTTCACAGTTTTTGTGTTAGAAATTCACATTTCAAGGTCTATTTCGTGTAATTTTTAAATGTTTATATTCTGTCAATAAAAGTAATACTGAAGTGATATTTTGCGCATTCTCCTAAAAAATGCAAATGCAAATATATATAATGCCATTGTGGGATAACCCAGAATTTCCAGCAGGCTCTTCGTGTGCCTTCTCCCATAAATTTCTCACTAGCGGTGTATGTTTTGCAAAGCAATTGATAAGACAATGTAAATTCCTCTTGTTAGAGGAGTTTATTATCATGTACCCGGCTCTTTCTCCCAGTTTTCTAGAATACATGCAGCTGCGCCATTTTCTAGCCTCACGTAGTACTGAACTTCAGCTAACAGAATTATCCCCCTTTGAAAACTTATGCCTAAATGCTCCAATGAGCAAAGGTTTAATCTCGTTACTTTACAAAATATTACTAGAATCCTCATTGGATGTGGGTGCCAGACATGAGTGAGAATGGGAGAGAGACCTAGGACTCCCCCTAGATGAGGAATACTGGGAAACTATTAGAGAAGCGGTATCTTCCTGCCCTATATCTATACGCATTAAGGAAAATGCCTACAAAGTGTATTATAGGTGGTACCACACTCCTGATAAATTAGTCAGAATGTACTCAGATGTTTCTCCCGGATGTTGGCGAGGCTGCGGGCAGAGGGGTACTTTCCTCCATGTTTGGCCTAAGATTTCGCTTTTCTGGGGGGAAGTGGCGGCTTTATTATCATCCTTGCTGTCCATCACTTTTGTAAAAGATCTTGGGATATTCTTACTATGTCACCCTGTAGAAGAATTAGATCGCCCTTCCCAAAAGTTAACTAATCATGTGTTGGCAGCAGCCAGATGTCTCATAGCCAAATTTTGAAAAAAGACTGAACCACCTCCTTTGTCTGCCCTTTTCTTTTCAATATGGCACGTAGCCCACATGGAACGTATCATGCACTACCTCCGAGATAAAGAAGATGCTTTTACACTTATCTGGTCACCACAGTTTCTGAATCAAACCCCACCATCAATTTCTCTAACTTAAATGAATCCCTTTCCTCCCCAGGTGACAACCTCCTCCCACTTCCCCCTTCCCTCTTTTCACCCCGACCCCCCCCTTTACTTTCTTTCTTCCCCCTTACATAAGAATTTTCTGTCTAGTTTCTGCTTCGCTAAGAAGGAGACGAAAGGGGGATATAAATACTAAGATTATTTAGAAATTTTCATTCTGGATTTTTTGCTGTTTTCTTATTTTTTCTCTCCCTCATCAAGGACAATGGGCCGGATCCAGAACTACGTGTGCCATACGTTTATTCGCGGAGCGTATTTTCGTACACGTAAGTTCGCTACACTCCCCTCGGCACACCCCTTGCACGGACGTATTTTGTCAAGATACGCTTCCCAAACCCTACCTTAACTTTTTCACACGTAACAGCATACGTCCGCTAACGGCACGCCCACACGTAAGTATTTACGTGACAAATACGTGAATGGCCCATACTTTCACAATTACGCTACGTGAATGTGCGTATTTTCTATGGTGCGCATGCGCAGTGCGCTCTAAACATCGATTTTACGTCTCCGCCACGCGTAAAATCGCTTCGAAGCGTAGTTCTGGATCAGGCCCAATATATGTATAGCTATTTTGCATTGTTTTTCATTTTATATGCAACATTACACTTGCAAATGCACGTCACTACACAACCATTTGTGTTTAAAGGGGTGTTGAAGAATGCACGCCTAAAAAAAATGGAAATATTCTATAAATTTGTAAAAACTACAGTAGTTCATTAGCTTATTCCCATTCCTGTTCCTGTCTCTCTCCTCACGGCTGTTATCTTTCTGTCACTCCTTCCTGTCTTCTTTTCTTCTGCCCTGTCCCTCTGTTCACATTTCCTCCACTCTGTCCTGTCTATTCAGTCTTCTGTTCTTCCCTTCCATCCGGTCTTCCTCTACTCTGCACTGTCTGCTCCCCTGTTGCCTTTACATGATAAAAGCAGCCCTGCTTACTGCTGCTATGTGACCAATGGCGGCGCACAACTGCAAGTTTATGCACTGGATTGAACTTTTAAAGGTTTGAATAGTGCAAGCATTTCATTCATAATGAGTCCTCATTAGAAGAAAACATTTTATTCATAAAAAAAAAAAGAAAAACTTTATTACTGGCTAGACAAATATTTGAAAATAGCAGTAGCAATTTCATAACTTTATTATTTATTTGTAGTTTCAAAATCAAGCTGCACCTATTTTTAAGGGCCTTGCTTTGTATATAGTTATACCAGGGTTGACGACTTTTCATAGCTTCCCTCTGGGAGATCCCAGAAGCCATAAATGTCTGCAAGGGGTGGGGCTTAATGATGTGATTTATGCAAATTCTGCTAGAAGCCCCACTCCCTGCCTATCGATGCCCCTTTTTCTTAGTTTTACTAGGGATGGGGGCGGGCTTGATTATGCAAATGGTATCATCAAGTCCCGCCCTACACCTAGTACCACTATAAATTCTAGTGTTGTCAGGCAGGTGGGGAGGATTTGAGGCTGTGCTTTGCATGAGAAGTCTCTCGAATATTCAGGGAGAGTCGGCAACCCTGCGTTATACTGTCATGATGAAATAGGCTTTAAATTGTTGTCAAAAATTTGGGAGCACATAGCTCCTCCACCAAAAATACCAAAGCAGCCGGCACACATTCATGTGTATGACAAAAATTTACAGTCTGTGTTCACATGTTATTAATTACTAGTTTGCTTTGAAGCCTGTCCCCACCACAACATGGCTGCTGCATACTGTATAAAATGGAGGAATAGTCTTATCATAGAAATTGTGCCACAAAGGAATACTATTCCGTTACACAGCACTGAATGATGAAGGTCATGTCTTTGCTGACAGTTGTGATTAGCAGACTATAGCCAATATATTGCTAACCAATTGGACAATCACAAGGCAATCATTCATGTTTAACCCTCTTCAAGACTTTGTTTTAAGAATTAAAGGGCTTTTCGAAAGCGGACACAAATGCGCCCAACCCCATAGAAGCCCATCAATGCTGGGGCCAATGGGCCTGATCCAGACCTATGCTCCTAATAGGCTCTTGTGCGTAGCGTATTTACACCAGCGTAAATACGAAGCACTCTCTTAGGGACTCCCCTCAGTCATCATTATTTATGCCGTCTTACGCCGACCAAACCCTACCCTAACTTTTCTGAGCGTAACCGCGGGCGTCCGTAGTCTGCATGCAGGGCCGCCATCAGGGTAGGACAGCCGGGCCTAGTGTCCCAGGCCTGGACAGAGAGGGGGTCCGGGATAGCCCCTGACCTCCTCTCTGTCCTGCCCAGGACACTAGAGTTTAGTTGCTGGGCCAGCAGTCAGCGCCGATCCCCCTCTCTCATTTACTTTCTATTTTCTTCCCTCCCACCTGTCTCCTGACGCACTCACTTAGTTGCTGTGCCGGCAGTCAGCACTCCTCCCCCACTGTCCCATCTAGGAGTATAAGCCGGCAATAACGATGCCTGCATGTGTGTGAGCACACCTTTAGTAATGCAGAGTCAGCCGAGGACGGTTAAAACATTAAACCTTTATTGACACATGCTAAAAATTGTAGCTATGAATAGCCAGACAAAATATAAATAAATAAACATAAAAAACATCAATGAAAGGAGCTTTCACAGAAACACCATAAACTTGTGAACAGTGGTCAAAAACACTCACCCTATTCTGAGAAGGGAATCTGGCCCTGATGCAAAACTAATGATCGCAAGATCATGCTTCCCACTTCTGGGTCCGTATCTGGCCCTCCCTTCAATCACCCTCATACAAAAAATACCTCTGTGTAGCAAAAACAAACAATGGTCTGCGTTTCTCCAAATAGTGCCACTGGACGTCCGTTTACCAATCAGTTGCAGTAGCTTGCGATGAAATAGCGAATTATAGCGACTTCGTCCACATTCAGTCAGGCTGTATGAAACCAAACACGCGTTTCGCCTTCTGTTTGGCTTTTTCAAAGGGGAATATCTTAGAGTCCGGCGGAATTGTACGTCGGTCTCAAGATTTAAAATAAGAGCCAAAGAATTGTATAATAGACTACTTAAACATGGTTATGCAAATCAAATATTAATTGGAGAATACCATAATGCTTTAAAAACAAAAAGGAAAACACTCATTTACCCAAAAAGAAAACAGAGACAAGATTCGACCATACGTTTTATTACCGCATACTGTGGGGAATCAAAGCAGATTAAAAAAATACTGAACAGAGACCTTCAAGTGTTACAATCAGACCCCATATGTTCGGATATATGATGACAAACCATGTCCCTATATATTGGCGTAGTTCACGTAACCTAAAAGATGATTTAGTTCAAAGTAACTTTATGTCACATTCTAAGAGGAAGGACAAATATGTGGGATCTTTTGCATGTGGTTCATGCGCGATGTCCCTTTATTTCTAAAGAAACCCATGTTGAAGACAGATTTTGTAAAATGCATAAGTTTACACACTATGCTAATTGCAAAACAAAATTGGTGATCTATTGCTTGGTGTGTAAATGCAATAAAAGATATGTGGGAAAAACGATAAGGCCCCTCAGGCAACGTATAATGGAGCACTTAAGATCTATTCGCAATGGGAGTGCTGATAGTGCTAAGTGTAAAATCTTGACACCAGTTGCCAAGCATTTTATCAGGAAACGCAATGCTAATCCTGCTGGATTAAAGGTTTTTGTCCTAGAAAATGTCACCCCAAATATGAGAGGTGGCGATTTGAACCAGCTTCTACTGCGTAAAGAAGCGAGATGGATTTACCTGTTAAATTGTATAACACCAACAGGCCTGTATGAAAACGTCTCTTATGTGCGATTTATTTAGGTATGGAAATGATTACCTTGTGAATATAAGTTGTTATTCTTCTTTTTTGATCTCCCACAATTTATTTGTGCATTTATATCCATGTACTCAGATTGCTGTTTATCTTCTTTTGTGTTTGATGCGCATCTAACTCTATGTAATTGTATGTTCTCAAAAGATTATTTATTTGGATGATCCACTTGTTTAATGTGCAGTGCTGATATAATGCAGAATATACAAGGGTATTTTATAGACTGTATAAACACACTGGAAAGTTTGTTGGATATACATGAGTGCTGATTGATATGTGAAGGTTAAATAAGGAACACGTCCCCTTTAACTGAGCTATCTTCAGCCCGCAAGACTGCTCTAATACACTTTCTCTCCGTGATAATTTAAAATCATGAAATGATCTTTTAGAGATTTTCCAAACAGGTCTAGGATACACCGTTGTGTGAATTGTTTTTATTTCTTTGTGATATTCATGTCGGTTTCTATCTTAATAAAAAAAAAAAAAGATGGTACCTTTGAAAAAGCCAAACAGAAGGCGAAACGCGTGTTAGGTTTCATACAGCCTAACTGAACCTGGACGAAGCCGCTATAATTCGCTATTTCATCGTAAGCTACTGCAACTGATTGCTAAACGGACGTCCAGTGGCACTATTTGGAGAAACGCACACCATTGTTTGTTTTTGCTACACAGAGGTATTTTTTGTATGAGGGTGATTGAAGGGAGGGCCAGATATGGACCAGAAGGGGGAAGCATGATCTTGCGATCATTCCCTTCTCAGAGTAGGGTGAGTGTTTTTGACCTCTGTTCACAAGTTTATGGTGTTTCTGTGCAAGCTCCTTTCATTGATGTTTTTTGATGTTTATTTATTTATATTTTGCCTAGCTATTAATAGCTACAATTTTTAGTATGTGTCAATAGAGGTTAAATGTTTTAACCATACTCAACTGACTTTGCATTACTAAAGGTGCGTGCGGTTAAACAATTACTGGTCACGTAGTTGTCCAGTAGGTGCCACTTCCTTTATCTCTTCATTGATTCCAATGTAATTGTATGCTGCATGGATGTCTTAGAATTTAAAACCATATTTAAATCTACTAGATTGGTGCAGGTTTCCTCCCCCCTTTTCTGTAATGAGAGGGGTATAGATGGAGCAGTGCAATGAGAGGGGTATAAAGCAGTGTAGTGAGGGGGCTATAGAGGGAGCAGTGTAATGAGAGGGGTATAGAGGGAGCAGTGTAATGATGGGGGTATAGAGGAAACAGTGTAGTGAGGGTGGTATAGAGGAAGCAGTGTAATGAGAGGGGTATAGAGAGAGCAGTGTAGTGAGGGGGGTATAGAGGGAGCAATGTAATGCGAGGGGTATAGAGAGAGCAGTGTAATGTGAGGGTTATAGAGGGAGCAGTGTAATGAGAGGGGTATAGAGGAAGCAGTGTAGTGAGGGGGCTATAGAGGGAGCAATGTAATGAGGGGGGTATAGAGGAAGCAGTGTAGTGAGGGGGTATAGAGGAAGCAGTGTAATGAGAGGGGTATAGAGGGAGCAGTGTAATGAAAGGGGTATAGAGGAAGCAGTGTAGAGCAGTGTAGTGAGGGGGGTATAGAGGGAGCAGTGTAATAAGAGGGGTATAGAGGAAGCAGTGTAATGAGAGTGGTATAGAGGAAGCAGTGTAGTGAGGGGGGTTATAGAGGGAACAGTGTAATGAGAGGGGTATAGAGGAAGCAATCTAATGAGAGGGGTATAGAGAGAGCAGTGTAGTGAGGGGGGTATAGAGGGAGCAGTGTAATAAGAGGGGTATAGAGGAAGCAGTGTAATGAGAGTGGTATAGAGGAAGCAGTGTAGTGAGGGGTATAGATGGAGCAGTTTAGTGAAGGGAGTATATTAGGAATAGTAGAGAGATGGGTATAAAAGGAAACTGTTGGAGGGGTGTGCAGGGGAAAATAGCTAATGAGAATATGGGGTAGAGTATGGGGAAGATAGTGGGTGAGGATTAAGAATAATAGAAGGAGTCAAAAGAAAATGAAAGAAAAATACAAGATCCGCACCTGCCTCTGCTGTCTAACAGTAAGAGTGCAGCTCCGAATCAGTACGCCCAGCCTGACCCCCCCATTCCTCCCCAGCGCAGAGTGAGAGTACCGGCCTTGCTGGGAAAGAGGTCGGGAAGAGCCAGCACTGTGACCCAGCAAAAAGCAAGTGCTATTTCTTTACTTTTAACTCTTAAGCTGGCCATACACTAGAGCGATTATCGTCACAGCGTGAAATTTCTGATAATTCTGCCGATTTTTCCTCTAGCGGCAGGTAGCGACATCGGTGCCATACACTATGCGATAATTCGTCCGATATTTCAAAAGTGTAAAAAAAAATGCACGATTTTTCATTGCCTTTGTCGGTGGTGAAGATATCGTTCTTGACCACACACTAGGCGATTATCGCAGCATGTTTTGCAAAAGGGGACGTGTCAGAGTTTGATTGACAGCAGCATTAGAGGATTTTAGGCGGAAATGGAAAGTCGAAAATTCTTTGCGGAAGTCGAAACTTCCTCATTTCCTGTGACTCTCATTGTGAACAGCCTTTGTCTGTGAGCAGCGTTTGCGAGCATTGTCTGTGAGCAACCTTTGTCTTTGCAAAGTACTACTTCTTTATTGATCAGTAAGTGGAAGCGTGTACACACACTGTATATTGCTTTATGTAATTGTATGAAGTTAAATGTTTGTGCATGTGCATTGTTTTCATATAATTCGATGTGTGTATGTGTGTGTATTGCATGCTATGTGTGTCTGCTTATAGATCACAGTATGTTTGCCTCCATATACAGCACCATGTGTGTGTATTGCATGCTATGTGTGTCTGCTTATAGATCACAGTATGTTTGCCTCCATATACAGCACCATGTGTGTGTATTGCATGCTATGTGTGTCTGCTTATTGATCACAGTATGTTTGCCTCCATTCTCTCCGTACTAAATTTATATATGTTCTATCTTTTCTAGGTATGGCTGTCGTTTACGGTCAATCTCGTGCAATGCTTGCACTAGCTCTTCTTGGTGTAGAGGAGGACCGTCAAATGGCAAAAAGGAGTAAGAGGACTATGAGGCGACGTCGTTTCTGGTCCAAAGATTGGCTGCTGCAGCGTGATTCGTTGTCACATATGCCACTGGTTGCCGAGATCCGGGAGAACAATCCAGATGATTTCAGAAATTATCTGCGAATGGATGACCAGACCTTCGGCCAACTACTGGAAATTGTGATTCCAGCAATCACCAAGCAAGACACCAAATTGAGGCAAGCTATTTCGGCTGAGCAGTGTTTGGTGGCGACTTTGCGGTTTCTTGCCACTGGGAGATGTTTTGAGGACCTGAAATTTAGCAATGCCATCTCTGCTCAGGGTTTGGGTCACATCATCCCAGAGACATGTGAGGCCATTATCATTGGATTGAAGAAGGATTACCTAAAGGTAAGCTAACTGTTGTGGCAACTTTTTATTTTCAACTCCACAGGCATACATTGAACACAACCAATTTTTTATTAATAAATTATAAATTTTATTGGTATAAACATGTGCAAAACGTAACGTAATAAATAGGTATAACTTGGGATTTTAAACCGGAAAGTGCAAAGTTTAGGGTAACAACTTTAAAAACAAAACAAAATACATACAAACTTTTCTAGGTTATAATACAGGGGATTTTCAACTGGGGAGGGTGTGGATAGAGCAGCCTCATGCGATGAGGATGATCTGGGTGTGGAGGTGACATTGTGTGCGTAAGGAACATATTGGGTTTGGTAAGGCGGGTTGTAGATAGGTTTAAAGGAGTGCTGTGTGGGTGCGGAAGGAGGAGAGGTGGAAGTTATGGTGCTCCTCTCTTCCAGCATTCCTCTTCTCCCTTTATACAGCGCC
>WWET01004689.1:91549-97236 GCA_011038615.1 Limnodynastes dumerilii | reverse complement strand
CCCCCCTCCCCGCAGCCTAACCCTAAGACTCCCCTCCCCGCAGCCTGACCCTAAGACTCCCCTCCCCGCAGCCTTACCCTAAGATTCCCCTCCCCGCAACCTGACCCTAAGACTCTCCTCCCCGCAGCCTGACCCTAAGATTCCCCTCCCCGCAGCTTGACTCTAAGACTCCCCTTCCTGCAGCCTGACCCTAAAACTCCCCTCCCTGCAGCCTGACCCTAAGATTCCCCTACATGCCGTCTGACCCTGAGACCCTAACCTTCTCCTTCTATTACACTAACCCTAAAACTCCCCAGAGAGTGTTACTCACCCCTCTGGTCGGTGCAGTGAGTCTACGGTGGCATTTCTGAAGAATGGATAAGTATGCCCATTCAGAAGAATACATAAAAAAATGGCGGTATTTTCCAAATTAGGTTTCGTCTGTCTCTACGTCGAAGAAAACAATTTAATGGCGGCAACTCATACCGTCTAAATCTAGGTATCTAATATTTAACTATCTCATATATCAATAGTCATCTATCTCCTATCCTTCTATGTCATATCTATAAAGGGATGAATGTGGCAACAAAGCACGATGCCAGCATGCCCTCTCACACACACAGGATATATATATCTCTATCTATATCAGATCCCTGATGGAAGCTCTAATGAAAGAATTAGACCTCAGTCTACCCTGGTGGCTATTTAGAGTCTGGCTGAATTCTATATATATATGTAAGGTGTTATAGCTTCAAGAAGTATTTGTACTTTAACCATAAGTAATTCCAGATGGCAGAGGTATAGCTGATACAATATGATGGGGATTGAATAGTGTATATGATTACTATATAGGGAGAATTGGTATGTATATGAGTAATAATGGACCAGATCCAGACCTGCGTTTCCATTACGTTTCAAGGTGTAGCGTATTTACTATGCGCTCTCCTCGGCCGTACGTACTTTTGCCGTCTTACACTTCTTTCCAAACCCTGCCTTAACTTTTCAAAGTTCAAATACGGCGCCATGTGTCTGAAATAAACACGTACAGGAGCTAAGGTGTGGATGTGCTAACAGCAGGACCATAACGAGGGTAAAGGGAGGGATGGAGCAGAAGAAAGGATATAAGGGGAGTGTAATGGGGATAGAGCGGGACTCTATGGTCTCTGGTGCTTGATCTGACTCCATAGTGTGTATGGAACAGGCTGAGAAGCTCTGGTCGGGAATCTGCTAGTGAGGTCTTCCCGCTCCATGTACAGCCAGGATTACCGGTTCTTTTCCATGTTTGATGTAATTAGAAGTGGATAAGGTCGTGTGACTCCCAGACACGATGCTGGGAGATGTATTATTCATGGTGTACACCCCCCTGATGGGGAAGACACCACGTCCTCTGTGGCTGAGTACAGATGACAGCTCCAGGACCGGGGTAAGCAAATACCATACTATAACCAATGTATATGTCATATATATCAAAGGTCTATCCCCGTCCATGCAATCTATCTTATATCTGATACTGGGCCATCTCACATGTAATATCTTCTCAAATACAAACTCTATCTATCTTATACCTAATAGCTCTCATATGGGGCCAGATTTACTAAGCTGCAGGATGGAGATGTTGCTCATAGCAACCAATCAGATTCTACTGACAGCGGATAGTGCATGGGGCATGCTCTCCCCGCTACGATGATGGCTGTAATGACCTTGGGAGCCCGTAGGTCTGGATTCAGCCCATAGACTATCTAACCATCTCTATCTATCTGTCTATCTATCTATCTATCTATCTATCTATCTATCTATCTATCTATCTATCTCTGTCTGTCTGTCTGTCTATCTATCTATCTATCCTCTATCTCCTATCTAATATCTAAGTATCCTCTATCTAATATCTCATATACACTATCCCTCTATCTCCTATCTAATATCTAAGTATCCTCTATCTAATATCTCATATACACTATCCCTCTATCTCCTATCTAATATCTAAGTATCCTCTATCTAATATCTCATATACACTATCCCTCTATCTCCTATCTAATATCTAAGTATCCTCTATCTAATATCTCATATACACTATCCCTCTATCTCCTATCTAATATCTAAGTATCCTCTATCTAATATCTCATATACACTATCCCTCTATCTCCTATCTAATATCTAAGTATCCTCTATCTAATATCTCATATACACTATCCCTCTATCTCCTATCTAATATCTAAGTATCCTCTATCTAATATCTCATATACACTATCCCTCTATCTCCTATCTAATATCTAAGTATCCTCTATCTAATATCTCATATACACTATCCCTCTATCTCCTATCTAATATCTAAGTATCCTCTATCTAATATCTCATATACACTATCCCTCTATCTCCTATCTAATATCTAAGTATCCTCTATCTAATATCTCATATACACTATCCCTCTATCTCCTATCTAATATCTAAGTATCCTCTATCTAATATCTCATATACACTATCCCTCTATCTCCTATCTAATATCTAAGTATCCTCTATCTAATATCTCATATACACTATCCCTCTATCTCCTATCTAATATCTAAGTATCCTCTATCTAATATCTCATATACACTATCCCTCTATCTCCTATCTAATATCTAAGTATCCTCTATCTAATATCTCATATACACTATCCCTCTATCTCCTATCTAATATCTAAGTATCCTCTATCTAATATCTCATATACACTATCCCTCTATCTCCTATCTAATATCTAAGTATCCTCTATCTAATATCTCATATACACTATCCCTCTATCTCCTATCTAATATCTAAGTATCCTCTATCTAATATCTCATATACACTATCCCTCTATCTCCTATCTAATATCTCATATACACTATCCCTCTATCTCCTATCTAATATCTAAGTATCCTCTATCTAATATCTCATATACACTATCCCTCTATCTCCTATCTAATATCTAAGTATCCTCTATCTAATATCTCATATACACTATCCCTCTATCTCCTATCTAATATCCAAGTATCCTCTATCTAATATCTCATATACACTATCCCTTTATCTTTTATCTAATATCTAAGTATCCTCTATCTAATATCTCATATGCAATATATATCTATCTCCTAATATCTCATATACACTATTTCTTTATCTCCTATCTAATATCTCATATACACTATTTCTTTATCTCCTTATATCTAATATCTCATATACACTATTTCTTTATCTCATATCTAATATCTCATATACACTATTTCTTTATCTCCTAATATCTAATATCTCTTATACACTATTTCTTTATCTCCTATCTAATATATCATATACACTATTTCTTTATCTCCTAATATCTAATATATCATATACACTATTTCTTTATCTCCTAATATCTAATATCTCATATACACTATTCTTTATCTCCTAATATCTAATATCTCATATACACTATTTCTTTATCTCCTAATAGCTAATATCTCATATACACTATTTCTTTATCTCCTAATATCTAATATTTCATATACACTATTTCTTTATCTCCTAATATCTAATATCTCATATACACTATTTCTTTATCTCCTATCTAATATCTCATATACACTTTCTTTATCTCCTAATATCTCATTTACACTATTTCTTTATCTCCTATCTATTATCTCATATACACTATTTCTTTATCTCCTAATATCTAATATCTCATATACACTATTTCTTTATTTCCTAATATCTCATATACACTATTTCTTTATCTCCTATCTAATATATCATATACACTATTTCTTTATCTCCTAATATCTAATATCTCATATACACTATTTCTTTATCTCCTATCTAATATCTCATATACACTATTTCTTTATCTCCTATCTAATATCTCATATACACTATCCCTCTCTCTTCTATCTAATATCTAATATACACTATTTCTTTATCTCCTATCTAATATCTCATATACACTATTTATTTATCTCCTATCTAATATCTCATATACACTATTTCTTTATCTCCTACCTAATATCTATGTATCCTCTATCTATTATCTCATATGCACTATCCCTCTATCTATTATCTCATATGCAATATGTGTCTATCTAATCTGCCATTTTCTGTTTCATACACAGTCCTATAAATGAATTCTGAGGCACTGTATACAATAACCGGGCCAGGACGCCTGTGTGCTCCCCAGCTGTGCGTTCCAGCATGAGAAGGGTTACACATGGGGTAATATGCGTGCATGCCATTACACATGACTGCAGATCCGGGAAGGCGTAACGCGTATGTAAATTGGCGGCGTGCACCTGTACTCTCTGCAGACTGAATATGGGCTTAATTAGGAGGAATCTGAGGACAAGTTAAGGGGTTCCCATTGATGAGATTCATGTAAGGAGCAATTAGCGAAGCTGGATGGGAATTCAGCAGGGTTTTAATGCAGGCTTATCCTCCACATGTAAATGATCCTGCTCATTGTCATTCATGGCATGGTAATGGGTCTCTCTAATTCCAAGTGACATCACAGTAAGGAGAATATTTATCTAGGCCACGCTGGCTGGTGACTATAATAGGGCCATTTGGGGAAACACTGACCAGCATTTCAGATCAGTGGAGGCGTTGCCCATAACAACCAATCAGATGCTAGCTAACTTTTACTGCATAGTTATAAATGATAGCTGACTGGTCCTTTCCCTTTGGTAGAAGCCTTGGCTATTGTATCCCTTAGTTTTATACTGCATTAGACAGACAGACAGACGTCTGGCAATACCAAAAAGGTGGTGTGGGGCCAGGGCTAACAAAAGAACATTGGAGCCCTCCCATAGATGATATGGGGGATTCAGAACACTCCATGGACCCTGCTAATATGTAGCGACTTGCCCCTAATGCTGCAAGGTATGGCCGTAACTATAGTGCAGAAAATGCATGGCCACACCCTGGAATGCACCTTTTATGCATGAGGCTGCCCCCTACTGGTGTTCCCTATTATTGATGCTACCACTGTGTAAACCACTGTCAGATGCACATGACCTGTGTCTATGACTCATATCCGTTACCTTGGACCAGACACGGGATTTGAAATTAAGAAGAAATTAGGTGTAAAGTTACACCAGGGTCAATTCTTTTATTCCTTGCATGCTGTTTATTGCACACAGATACCGAGCAGCTTCTCTTTACACTGTTATGTACTTTCTAATACTGTGTGGCTCCTCTGAAGGTCACATGTTTCTGCCAGGTGTAACTCTCCACCTGTTTTCCTCTTATTTGCAAACTTGATGACTTCCCTTGTCTCAAACACGACAGCAATAGGAAGTCCCCGTTTTGAGCAGGTGATTGGAGCGCATGGACGGATCCAGAGTCTGTACATGTGGAGGGCGCATGTGTTTTACGCACGTAACTTCTATCGTACCGAGCTAAGTTCCATATGGACCACTGATACACTCGTGTGACTTCAATATGGCAGCGTAGATCACACAATCCATGCACGAGAGAGGGGTATGACGGGGGTTCACTATGACAGACCCCGCATGTACAGAAAGCACGAGGGGGTCTGCATCAGATCCTGTGATATCATTCTTTTGTAACACAAGCAGTTTTAGTATGCTCCAGGTCTACACAGGGTCTTGGACCGTGTGCAATGGACAGGGATAATTAAATATCTGAGGGGAGAAATAACATCAGCGGCCACCAGCGTACTGTCACCTCTATAAAAAGGGTGTAATGCCTGCAATATCACGCAT
>WWET01004689.1:84049-86549 GCA_011038615.1 Limnodynastes dumerilii | reverse complement strand
ATATCTTATTTGTAAATTGATGTATTATTGCAAATAAACTCTTCATGTGTGACATGGTTTGTATTTTCTGTTCATTCTGTATAAATATAATTATTTCATTTATCTTCTCAACAATTCTTGGTGTCTTTAAACTGTATAACTATTGGTTATTTTCCCTCAGCAAATGTGTCACTTGTGTCCTTTATTTCAATTATTTGCTATTTCCAGATACAGGTTTAAAATAATAAATTGAAACATAAAACGCAATTGAATGTCTGATAAAAATTTACTGGATTTAATGACTCTTTAAATTTGAAACTCTGCATACAGCACCCAGGAATTATTTGCAGGGGCAGTGAGCTAATATAGCTGCTCATCGGATCTACGTGGTACTGAAATAGAAAGTAAATCCCCCCCAGCTCTTAAACAAGGGGCTGTGAAATGTGTCAGATCGTTCCAGAGGAAAATAGATTTGAGGACTCCTGTTTCACCCCAAGTGAATTTTGTGACATCCTAGGTTAGACTATCCCAGCGATGTCACCCTGCGACCAAGAGACTATACAATTTATCCAGAAATGCACACAAATATAGCACGGTCTGTACTCAGTAACTGGCATCTTGTACTATCATTATCATAGTAAAGCTGTCTTACCCGAAGATTATATAGCTGGTGAACCGATATCACACACCTCACTGGTAAAATATTGGCATCTAAAAATGAATAGTTTAATATATGTAAAGTTAGAAACTACAATCAGTTACTAGTATTTAGTAAAAAAAAAATGTTCATTTTATAATAACACGTTAAGTGACATTTAAACACGCAGCTGTTATTTTATTACCTAACCTTCTCCAAATCATTATTTACATTTCAAAGTATGTCAAATATAGCATACCTCCCAACATTTGAGAATTCAAAAAGAGGGACAAAATTTTGCACCCAGTGTGCTTGTCTGGGAAAGTGGGTGTGTCTTATACCGCCCAGACCAGCGGGTCTAGTGCCTGCCCCTTTTATTTGACAACCACCCATATGTCTGCATCTTATTATTAGGCCTGCCATCCATATATCTGCCCCTTATTATTTGTCCAGGATTCATATGTCAAGCCCCCTTATCTCCCCCTTTATTTTTTCTACCTCCATGTCTGCCCCTTGGTATTATGTCCATCCTCCATATCTGCCTCTTTATTATTTGTCCAGCCTCTATGTCTGCCCATTATAATGTCCAGCCTCCATGTCTTCCCCTTATTATTATGTCCAGCCTTCATATCTGCCGCTTATAATGTCCAGCCTCCATATCTGCCCCTTGTAATGTTCAGCCCCCATGTCTGCCCCTTGTAATATCCAGCCTCCACGTCTGCCTCTTTATTATTTGTCCATCCTCCATGTCTGCCCCTTGTAATGTCCAGCCCCCATTTTCTGCCTCTTTTAATGTCCAGCCTCCATTATCTGCTTCTTTTAATATCCAGCCTCCATTTTCTACCCCTTTAAATGTCCAACCATCATTGTCTGCCCCTTTAAATGTACAGCCTCAATTGTCTGCCCCTTTAAATGCCCAGCCTCCATTGTCTACCCCTTTAAATGTCCAACCTCCATTGTCTGCCCCTTTAAATGCCCAGCCTCCATTGTCTGCCCCTTTAAATGTCCAGCCTCTATTCCTGCCCTTTTAAATGTCCAGCCTCCATTGTCTGTCCCTTTAAATGTCCAGCCTCTATTTCTGCCCCTTTAAATGTCCATCCTCCATGTCTGCCCCTTATTTCCAGCCTCTTACCGTTGATGATTTCTCTTTCCTCGGCGGCGCTCCCTCTGGCTGACGCTCCCTGGTCTGGTCTGGTCTGGTCTGCCGTGGTCACGTGGTGCGGTAGTGGTAACACAGGGCTCCTACGGGAGCCCTGTAGGTCCAAATCTGTTTCTAGAATGGCAGTGACCGCATAGGTTTGGTCACTGACATTCACGGTAACAGGTTTGGTCCTACAGGGCATTACCTGTACTGTGCAGTGTAAAACCCTGCCGCATATACAGCGACACAGGCTTTACAAAAAGAAAAAAAAATCACAACTTTGTCTCTAGAGTCTGGACAGTCCCCTGAAAGCGGCACCGTGGGAGGTAGGCAGTGTTTTTGTGTCAAGTTACATCATGGTTGCCTACTTTTGCAAATGCATATCAGGGAGATTTTAAGAGCACTATCAAGGTGCTGCACCAAAGGGGTGTGTCCTGTAGCACCAAAGAGGTGTGTCCTGTGAATGGCTCCACCCATAGGTGTATCTAGCACTGCCAGGAAAACTATTTTACAATAAAAATGTCAGTATTTATTGATTATTAAACTGTCAGTGAATACTTTCATTACTATCTTTATAGAAAAGCTAAAAGTAACGCTGCAGCTGATTAACAAGAGTATTTCATTACATCTTGGCCTCCATGAAATTGGTCATCTCCATAGACCTCCATAGACCTCAATGGATGAAATTAGAATCAGGGAGATTACCAAACACTTCAGGGAGTCAGGGAGATCACCCAATCTTC